>JAODOY010069760.1:0-28244 GCA_025399855.1 Forbesichthys papilliferus
AAGGCGAGACTTTGATGAGCGAGTCTTGATGCCTCGTAACGGTGGCATTGCCAGTCGGCCAGCCGAGGTGGTAAAACAAAGTTTTAGCTGCAGTTCCTAATTTCGTGGCAAAACCATTAGTACTAATAATCTGGTCCATCACTGGTCACAGTGGGTAGAGGGCTGGGCGACAGGCAATCCAAAAGTCGCAGTTTTGATCCCCGCTAGCTTCTCACCAAGTTTAGAAGTGTCCCTGAGCAAGACACCTAACCCCTCACTGCCCCCGGTGATCAGGTGATACCTTGCATTGCAATATCAATATCAAACGTGGTTTAATTTATTTGACACACAAAAGAAGAAATAGATGAGATACAGCCTTCAATTATTTCCCATAGCTTCATTACACCACTCGCTGTCACAGTGCAAACCGATGCTGCTTTTTAGGGTGCCTGCCTTTGCACTGCCACCAGTAACCAGATAATAAACAGCTTTCTGTCTTGTTTTTTTTTCTAGGTCCACAAGCACGTCGTCATGGAGGCTGGCCGAGAATCCGACACAGGGCTCACAACTTATTACAGTAGATGAGAAATTGGTGAGGATGATTTGGTGATTGATTTGTCTGATGTGCAGGTGTCTCACTGTTTGGAGACGCCTACTTTCTATTGACTCTTTGTCTCCATGTTCCTAGGCTTCAGATTTACACCATAATGTACAGTTTAAGTGCTTTCAAACCCCATTCTATTGACAAATATTTGTCAAATAATGTATCTGTACAGATAGCAGCCTAATAATAATAATAATAAATAATACATTTAATTTCAGGACGCCTTTCAAAACACTTAAGAACATCTTACATTGTACACAGGCAAAAATAAATATATGTACTGTATGTGTATATGTGTGTGTGTGTGTGTAGGTGTATCTATACGTAGGTGTACCGTTGTAGACGATCATGGCAATGACACGGAAATGCTCAATGGGTCTGCCTACGGTGGTCGTCAAGGCATAATGGAACATTGATCCCCGGGTTTTACCATTTTAAATGAGTAAACGATACATCAAAATGAATGGGCTTTTTCAGTTAAAGCCTTCTCGAAGGGGAGAGGGGATGGGAAATATCAGCAGAATTCCAGTAGTAGTAGTAGTAGTAGTACTAGTAGTAGTAGTAAATGTAAATGGTCTTCATCTGGACAAACTGACTTTTTCTTTCTGTTTAACCGGCACGCCCATGCTCAGCGTGTATAACTGGTCATGTGATATCTGCTTCCAGGTGTGTTATTATCGGACAGATTCGTTCTTATACGGAGCTAAAATGCTCGTCTGGATGGAGATCTTTTTACATTTTTTTTTAATCTGTTTTAAAACTAAAACATATTAGTATAAACGGCACCTCAGTGTCTCTCTCTCTCTCCTCTAAGTAGGGGCCACAGAGAGGAACAGTGCAGGAGAAGAAGGAAAAAAAAGGAAGACTGAAAAATGGGGGGGGGGGGGGGGGGGCAGTGATTTGAAGAAAAAAAATACTAATAATGGTGCGAGACACCCTTAGTCTTAAGGAAAAAGCCAGCAGCCACTTCATATTTGTCTGCCACAGAGGTTCCTTTGTGACACGCTGTTGCTTTGCGAGATGGCGGGAACTAGCCTATTACACGGAGAGAGGCCTTTACCTACTCTCTCTCTCTCTCTCTCTCATGGAAGACAGAAATGATGGCACCCTATTGGGAGTTCATCATATGTCAACATGCACTATTCATTCATGAGGTTATCAATGCAGTATGTGTAAGGGGCTTTTTCTGACTAGGCTGATCAGATAAGTTTATGGTGGGATTGCAGGCTGGCCTTCTTGAACAGCATAAAGACAGATCGAGGACAGAGAGCGAGATAATTATATCTTATAAATACACCCAGGGCAAATGGGTTTGAGTTTAAATATCTGCAGTATTGTCTGTAGATATTATTTACACAAGACTCCACTTTACTACATGAACCAATTAAACAAAGACTGAAGCCATCTTTATTTTGATGAAACAAAGGCTTTAAAGGCATTTCCTTCAGTGCTCTAGGCTCCACATGTAAACTGTTATCTACTGTAATCTGCAACCCTCAACATTAAAGGTGTAGTCAGCGATTATAAACCAATACACTTCTTCAAGATCACGGTCCGCAATCTGCTCGTTCTGTTTGCTCGATGAAAAGGTAATCTGGTGTTACTACACAGTCCTGGCTCCATAAAGGGGAACACAAAGAAAGCGGTGCAGACCTGCACCGCTCAACACTATCCCAGTCGTGCCAGTGGGGTGTCCAATTTTGCAGGGTTTGGATGGAGGGCAGAGGTTCCGAGGGAGCAAACCCAAGGAGTGCTCTGAGGGGTCCAGAGGAAGGACCGTCTAGTCAGGAGAGTCTGGAGGGTTTTGGGCCAGTGGCAGGGCTCATTTTACTTCAGTCAGTCACACCCACCCTCCCAGCCTGGACAGACAGACAGACAGACAGATAATGCGCGTAATACGGTGACTATTGGACATAGCCTGCAGCAATGTATGAAAATGCACCAGTTACATGCTATATCATATATTCATCACACATCTAGTCTTAATTCATTTAATATAGGCTAAGTTTATTTAGAGACTGTTGTAGATGCTCCAGTATCGCATCAGATGTATTGGAAACTGCACTTTTCAATGGAAAATATGTCACTCTTCCCTCGAATGTCTTTGACAAGAGTTGATTTTACAACTGGGTCACATGTTTGTCCAATCCAAGTATTTTTTTATAAATTTTTTTTGTGAAAGTGCCTGTCCTTTTCAAACGGTTTCAATGGACGGCTTGTCAGATAAGTAACACTGGAAGATTGTCCACGTGCTGTAATAGAGGATAACAGTGACCGGCCACTTTTTTTGTGGCTCTGGAGCCGGAAATACATTTCCCATTTATTTTCTATATTGACTTCGTAAAATCCTTATTTAAATAGTTTTAATCCTGGAACAAAGCCATCCAGCTACGAGAATGATCGTGACCATAAACAATTTGATTCGGAGTATAACATATTTAATAATAACACAAAAAAGTCAAAGGTACAAGACTGTGTACCTAGCATTATTATAATATTGAAGGAACTGCGCATGCCATAACCCATCGTGAATCCTAGAAAATGCATTTTCTTGTTTCTTATTAGTTATCATATTGTGTATATTACAGTTTTCATATTATGTATACTGCGCTAGCAATACTCACTAGCCGACATGAATTTGTGGGGTTTAAAAAATGTCCCTGGCAACAGAGAGCACCGAACGTCTGAGTTCTGAACGTCTCCGCAGCGCCAGATACAGCTTGTGAGATCAGGATGGTATCACGAGGAAAGCCAGCTGTTATGTTTTAGGATTGTGGGTACTGTAGTTACCCGTGACATCACAAATAAAATCATGTTTATCTTAAAACAAACTTAAAATCATACGAACTTGTGGCTTGTGCTGGAGCATATACAATTGATTCACAACCTTGTCGCTGTTTGGCTTGGTTCCTAGCTTAAAACATTTTAAATAAGGATTTTCCGAGAAGTCAATGAAGAAAATTAATGGGAAATGTTCTTCTGGAACCACACTCTGGCAGGGCTATTCAACTCCGGTCCTGGAGGGCCGCACCCTGCATGTTTTAGATCTCTCCCTGCTCTCCTATGCTGTTTTATAGTACAAAAAGCTAGGGACTAGTAACTTCAGGAAGAAGGTCTGTATACTTAATTTCACCTTTCTCACATCCTACCATCCCTTACATGTTTTTCTTTCCAGCTGCTACATTGTTGGTCAAAGAACCATTAGGCCAGTAACTCCACATTAAGGAGCATGTGCTTGTGCAGGTGTGTTAGGATTCTGGTCTGGCTTGGAACGACAAAAATATGAGCGCAGTCCACAGTAAGAGTAAGCATATCTGGTCACAGACTGTGACCTACAGCAAAACAGACCTCACCGTACCACGAGGTATTTTCTCTCTCTCTCTCTCTCTCTCCACCTCCCCTCCACCCCCCACATCCCTCCCGCTCTCCCTCCTTTGCACTCAGACATCACAGACCATTTTGGGGCCTGTTTTGTCTGGTCGCCCTCTCGTAATGCCCACTTGTGCAGAAGAATCTCTGTGCTCGAGTTTGGAGTGGTGGATCAGAAGATGTGGCTCTTTGAAGAGTGTCAGATGAGAGGTGTTATTATTATGTGTCCTTCAATAAATGGTGTTTCATTCATAAACGCTCCTCCATAGACACCAAGCCTGTTTCATTATCTGCACACTGTTTGGTGTCTTTGTGGAATTATCTAGATCATTTTGCTGCTACCGGCATTATTTTAAGTTATTTATCAACAGGTTCCTTTTTGAGCAGGACCGTTCTAATTGCAGGTTATTAATCAGCATGATGATGATTTATAACATATGGTTATGAATTTGTATTTTAGGAGTTTCTGGCTTGTTTCTTAGTGTTGTTTTAAAGCATTCTACTAACCTGGGGGTAGTGGAAAGCCCCTCTGGCCAAGATTGAGGTATTATTATGAGCTGTTTGTATTGTGCGGTCTGGTATATAGCGTATGTGAGGGATACACTTGGGCACACGTACAATTTGTGTTGCCGTAGTCTGAGCCTCCTCCAGACTTATGCACTACACCAGGGGTTCTCAAATGTTTTTGGGCCAAGGGACCCTTACAAGGGAGAACATTTTCCAAGGACCCCCTCATAATTGTATCACTTAAAAGTAATCAACCAGCACCGGTATCGATTTGAACGGTACCCAACCCTAGCTGTGTCCCAGACTTCATGCAAGTAAAAGCTAGCTGTGCGAGACCAGTGTTGTTGTGTCCAGTATTCCAGTATAGTCCTAAGACGCCCTGCCCTGCCACACGACCCAGTCGCTAGTATGTGTAACACGAGCTTTAAGGATGCCCCACACCGCCAGCTGCCAGCTGTTCTTCCATGCCTGTGCCTCTCCCACACACGAGCAAGCAAACATGTATTTGTTTTCTGGACGGCCGTCGCTACCAGTCTGTAATTGGCCCAGTTGGGTGCCCAGTTGCTGGCGATGACTGAGGCCCTCGGTCTGGACATGGCTGGGGCATTTGGGCTGGGAAAAGGAAGGGGGGGGTTAAGGGTGATGTTTGGGCTTTATCCTCACACGTTGTCTCAACGTGACTCGGCTAGCACGACCTTCTGACCTGACCCCCTTCTCCGGTCTTCCAGACACCAGTTTTGCCATGCAGGGTTTTCCTTGGGAAGACTGAGTGCTCTCAATGCCAGTCAAGGTGTCTAGCGGCCTGCTGAAAGTCTCCAGTAATTGACGGACGTGGGCACTGTAGTGGCACATTTTGTTGTTTGGAAATCATTTGTGTACCTAAAGTTTCCGTGAGCATAAAACATTATCGTAAAGCTTAAATGTTACAGTAGTTTTACGATTTGGAGGATAGATTTATTCTTTATCCAAAGCCACAATAATTAGTCCTCCATTCCATTTACCTGATTATGTTTATTATGATTATCTGATTAAACCTCATGTTAGATGTACTTCTCTGGTGTTTCTCATTGAGAGAGTTGGCCATGTTGACTGAGCTGCCCCAGATCCTAGCAAGATACAGTATGTCGTGTTCCACCGTAGGGTTTATTTTACTTATCGGATACATAAGTCAAACACTGTTATATATGAATATATAATATGTACATTATCAGTGAGATATGTGAATGACTTTCTTAAGGCCTGGTCTACTTTTTGTCAAACCGTATGAGGCCCAGCCCAGATCATTGACTATGAACTCAAATGTGCCCCGAATGTTTTTCAAGCCCCTTTGGCAGAACTGATGCCAAAAGCAGAACATGTTCTAGTCCTGCTTCAACAAAGCAATGCCTCTAGATACTGTCTGGAGAAGATGCTTCCTGATTGGATATGTTTTTATGTTTATATTTATTTAGAATTTTCCTGAATGTGCCTCTACAGTGACACATTACAAATACCCTGTATTTTTCCGTCTATTTTTATCGCACCTGCAAATGCTATCAAAAGGAATGTGGAGTTGGGTTAGTGGTTCGTAATGGAGCTTGTTCAGCTGTACAAACTGGGGAGCGTTGACTTTCACCTGCGAATCAATCCCAGCTGTCAAACTATCATCTATGAGATCAGTTAGTCCATGCAACATGTAGCAGAGGAATATACATTCTGTTTCCAACATTTAATGGTCAAGTTAAACACATTTTGACAATACTGAAGCTATATATGTATGTATATATATATATATACACACACATTCATATTTAAGTAAACCGTGATGTCAGTAATTGAAGGTGTCATACGTAAAGCTCAAGTGGGTGGTTTTAATTTCACCGGTATTCTCTGGAGAAATGCAGCAACTTGGTTGCTAAACGTAAAGCACCACAAACTGGGGAAAATACTATATGGGAGACGCTTCTGTAGTAGGTGTGTTTCCTAACCAGCGATCTCACACCGCTCCTTCTTTCTTTTTCTCTATTCTTGTTTATGCAGAAACGTCTTGTCCCGGGTCTCAGCTGGGGCCTTGGGGCCACCAGCATTAAGAATACTGTTGCCCCCCCCCCTTTACCCTTCCCTGTGCTCTTTATTCGGCGAGGAGCCTGGAGGTGTCATGAGTATCGACACGCTTTCACGTGACTGAGACTCTGCCAGCCTGACACACACACACACACCCCTCTTCTTAAGCCCAGCATTCTGCCTGCTCAGCCAGGTATTGTGGGGTCCCGTGAAGGCCCTGTGAATAGTGTCAAACCTCATAGTTTTCACGGCGCTTCCTGAACGTGGCAGAGAGGTGCCCGCCGTGTGGGTTTTCCTTTTGTGCCGGGCCCCCCCTCTAGTCTCCCTGGGAACACGCTGCAGTCCTGCCACAATCATCCTCTCTCTCTCTGTGTGTGAGAGAGAGAGAGAGAGAGAGAGAAGCCGAGCCCTGTGGGCGCACATTGGCCCTCGTAGCTTTCGGGGCTAATGTGTGCAAGTGTCAGAGGAGTCTAGACTTGTGTTCTTACAAACAGTGCGAGTTAATGAGCGGAGTACTTTTCAGAGCTGTGGCAGCCGGAGGAAAGGGGGTGCGGGGTGCTGTTTTTCTTGTGACACATGCTGCTTCAGACATGGTCCGCGCAGGCCTTGTGGTTGAAGGTCCGCTACATCTGGACAGATTAGCACATGAACGTGGCCACGCTACGTACTCGGGCACCCCGTGTGTCCGTTCTGGCTGATGTAACGAGCGCACATAACACGTTAATTGTATAGTCTGCGGCTGCTAATCTCTAACCCCCCCGCCCCCCCGCATGTCTACCGTCCATCCTTCAGAGGTGTTTGTTGGAGAGAAATGTCGAATAGCTCCTGTTGCTGTTGCCGTCCCACCGCAAGTCGGTTGGATTTGCCTCCTTTCTTAATAATTGAAAATGTTTTTACTGGTCGAACTGGTTCACTGCCTGAGAACCAGCTTTAGCAGAAACATCGGTTTGTCTGATGAAAGTCGCCGCTTGGAAATACAAATTGCGGGTTGTTTCATCTACTTGGACCAAAACATTCTTCATTGCACACACCTCAAGAAAGTAATACTTCAAGAATAATAACAAAAAACGCTGCTTCCTCCTGTCTACAAGGAAAATAAAATGTCTGGCCCTCTAACTGTCTCCTCCGATATAGTGTCATGAACTGGCTGGCAGGTTTCCCTTGTAGTGCCGCAGAATGTGTTCTCCTGCTTTCTCTGACAAGGAGCAATTGTTGAGGTTAAGTAGATAGGGCAACCGGAAATAATTACCTACTCTTGAAGTTCTTTTTCTTCCCCCCCTCCCCCCTTCATATCTCTCGCCCCCTCAATCTGTACTTTCACTATCTTTTTTCAATATGCAGATTTAGTTGGCGATTAAACTCAATCTGGGCTGGCGAAAACATGTTGTTTCACCGGGCCACAATGCAGTTTTAGCAATTGCGGCTGTAATTTGCTACCTTAACTAGCATCAAGGAAAATGTTCTGCATTGCAGGAAAGGCAGGCTTTTGTGTGGTGCTCATGAAGGGGCGGGGGTGGGGTGGAGGGGTGGGAGAGACCCCTTTATACAAATCCACTAGATGACAGACAATGATGAAATTTTGATTCTTTGAAGTTGTAATGGCTATTGAAATGTGTAAAGTTCTTGTATTGAAAGGGGTAGCACCCTGGAAAGCCGTCAGACTTGGGTGGCTGCAGCCTTCGTGCTGGGAGGTTCTCCCATTTTGTTGCCGATTTCCCATTGCTTGTTTGCTAATTCCCTAAAGAATTGGATGAGAGCTCCTATAAGAGCCTGAATGGGCTCCATTGCCCAGGAATATGCGTTTACACCCAGGGACCCCAATCTCACCCCCTTCCTATTTTTTTGTTTGCGCTGGCCTACTTTCAGAAGGTCTTGAATAAGGACCTTTTAGTTTTATATGTCCCTTCACTGCAATTAGGCTGCAAGTCTGATGTACTGTAATAGATTGCTTCTGAATTTGTTCTCACATTACCTGGCCAACTGCTTTTCATAAATAACGTCACGTGTGGATCTACTTTCTCGTCCTTAACGGCGTCCAGAAACCAACGGGATTGATTTGACAAAAACAAATGCGATGATTCGAACGGCGTTTCTGCGCGGACGTTCACAGTTAAAGCCTCGTGTGGTGCGTTGCTAGACCAGCCGGGACAAAAAGCAGACGTCCGTCAAGACGTCTTGGCAGGTCTGTCGCCACAGACAAATCAATTATCGATGTGCTGCTAGCATGGCAAGGGGCTTGAAACACCGGTACACGGAGTAATTGGGAAGGGTTGGCCGCCTTTCTTCTTTGTTTGGTCTGAACATTCATTTCAGCACTGCGTTTTGTCTTCTGGAGCGGGAGCGGCACTGGCCGGTTTATGCTCCGAGCCTCCGACATTTATTTTTGTTCTCCAGGGTTCTTGCTCCGCATTAGAGTACACTGTGTTCCTTCATTTACCCTTTTTAAATGTTTATTTATTGGTTGTTAAATACAGTGTTGATGTGTAGGTTCTACTGTAAACATTACCAATAACACCGGCATGCAAGTTTACTATATAATAAAACATTTTATTTCTTAATAATGGTTATCATTGGTCCCTGTCTCCCAGGACATCTCCACGGTGACAGGGGTCCCAGAAGAGCACATTAAAACGCGCAAGGTGCGCATCTTCGTGCCCACTAAAACATCCATGCAGTCGGGAATCAACAGCACCAAGAAGTGGAAGATGGACTTTGACACCAGGGAGCGTTGGGAGAATCCGCTCATGGGCTGGGCCTCCAGGTAAGGCCCCTCCCCTTCCTTCTCCTGCCTGACTGGCGGGGCTCCACCCTGTCCTCCTGCCTGGTCGGAACACACTCTGAACAGGTGTCTGTTCTGTTTTCAGCGCTGATCCACTGTCCAACATGGTCCTTACGTTCTCGTCCAAGGAGGACGCCACTGCGTTCGCTGAGAAAAACGGTAAAGGGAACACAGTAATGTCATAAATATTGATATTAAAGTCAGTTATAGGTTTCTGCCATGTCTCACCTCCAGTAAACTTGTTTGTCAGACTGGAATTGCACAATATTTTTCCATTTCATGTTGAGTTTAACTTAATGAATGGAACCGCCCAATGTTCACAGCACATTCTGCTAACGGATAAATCCAGCCAACTCTGGCCTAGAGCTTATTTTCCCATTCCCATAGCAAAACAAGATCACCAAAGGAAATGTTTTGGGTGAGTTAGTGGTTTTTGGGTGGCCTCGTTTTATTTCATTATAATCTGTCGTCTTGATGGTTGTGGTTTTCACAACACTAAATTATTTGATAGGATTGTCATCAAAAATCATTTGAATTGGGTAACAGTCATTTCAGTAATTGTTACCTGCCCTGTTTAAATACCACATAGAAAAGTCTAGCAAAGAGAATGAAGCCAGCTGGTCAGGGCTGTTGAAACAAAGTCATTTGTTTTGTGTGTTTATTGTGATTAGTGGAGTTCTGTCTATACACAGCTTGTTGATGTCTTCAGAGCACCTCATCTACAGTTTATATTCCAGAGGTTTTACAGCACCATTACTTATTATGCTTCATTATCGTTTTGTTTTTCCTCCACAGGTTGGAGTTACGACATAACAGAGAAAAGAACCTCAAAGCCGCGGGTGAAGTCTTATGGGGCAAACTTCTCCTGGGATAAGAGAACCAGAAGGTCTGCTAAGTAAACGGATGGAACCAACCTGAAACCTTGCAGCCGACACTTTGAACTTGTCAATAAATAGATAAATATGTATGTAATCCTAAAATACTGGCCTGTGTTTTCTTCTGCTCATTCAATGTTCCATTAACAATCTATTAATACAGACATTTTCAGACAAATACATGTCAAATACATATAAATCTGTTCCGCGGCTATGGTTGGTGTCTATAGGATACATTTATATGGAATTTACAGAGGTTTCTGAGCTCAATGTTTATCTACAATGTTCAGTAAGATGTGCCTTTCATTTGCCAAGGCATATTTTAACATTGTAAGTAATATATAACGTTTGACACCAACTCTGAATTTTAACATCAAACTAGTTACTGATGTAGGTTATCAAGGTAGTCTAGGAACAAATGTGTGCATCCTGATATAAGCATAAACAAAAATGTATTAAATATATAAATAGGCACATATTTCTACATAGTGTAGGTTGCTTATTGACTTTTGGTTAAGAACTTTGTCTCAAAATCAATCTGGTAATTCTTGATAATGTAATTGAGTACAAACATTACCAGCTAAACTTGCACAGAGCCTTTGAAAGGGTACGCCACAAATTAATTTAAACTATTCACACACTTGGCATTGCACAAGTCTGTATGGCATTTTGTGTGGAGCGAACTATGCCGTTGCTTTCCAGCGAGCCCCACACTGCATGACCGCTGATATTCACACAGCCTTCGCTGATGCCTAATTGGTCTAGCCCTTCATTAATTAACACTGCGCTGCAAAGACCCCACCGCCTTGCGCTTTCTATTTGTTTTCTGCCACTTGGCACATCTAAAGGCCGATCCGATGCAACGACGGCATGTGTTGATTTTCCTTTTGAAATCTGCACAGAAAGCAGCCTTGGATAGAGGAGGGGGGGGGGAACTCACTTGGCACAACTCTGAACCATAAAAGTTGAAAGCATTCCAGCAGTCCTGACCTATAGCAGAATAATACATGGTCATAGAAGGGCAATGTGACAATAGAATTGTTTGAAGACTTCATTATAGCATAATGGCCATCAATACAATTGCTTAAAAAAAACAGAAGGTCCTTGTAAATCTGTTGGATTGTCTTTACAATCCAGTCGGATATTGAATATTTACTTTTCCCGCAGGCCATAAATCTAAAAAGTTACTTTGAAATACTAGATTAATATAACCTGTCATTAGTGGTTTCCAGGCCCGCATGCCAAGTGAAAATCTCAATTTCTTGTATGCAAGACTGTCAAAGCATCTCAATAGGACATTCTAAGGTGCAACTTAAAACCTTTTTTGACCAGCTCATAGATTGGATCAAAAGCCATAGTGATAGTACAATAGACCACTTTTAAGTGGGTCAAGAATCAGTTTTCTTATAGCAAGATTGTCCACTATACTGAAGTGCAAATCAACCAAACCAGTAGGTGTTGTACGTGCTATAGGTTGGTCTTGATCCGTTCCCTTAGCGATCAGTTTTGGCGGTTGTTTAAAGCTACTATATATTACGTTTTTCTGCCATTACATTACATGCCAGTTTGGTCCAATTTTTCTGATCTTGTCTTCAAAGATGGTTCTTAAATCTACTTCAATTGTTTCTTAAATAACTACTCTTTAATATTTAGTATCCATACTTGTATTACTATTATTGTATTATATAGCATTACTTGCAATTTTAAGACGCTAAATACCTCAAGTGAGGACTGAATATAATGGTTAAAAAAATGTAAGTGTAATTTCCCTAGAACGTGAAGCAAATCCCCCAGGAAGTGTCTGGCATGCTGCTGAATTTCTGCCCGGGAACTCTTCAAAGGGGAGCCCTCAGACCTTATCGGTTGCCTCTCGGGTCGGCAAGGCCCTCTCTTGGGACTAAAGGCATGCCACGGCATAACACCCTCATGTTACGCTATTTATCATTGGCTGTATTCATCATTTCTGTTTTCCCATTCACACCGCTCTGTGATGCTTTCCTTTAGGAGGTCAGGACCAGCCCCCCCCCGCCCTCTCGAAGAGATCAAAGATGCTATTGGTCAGTTAAGAAGACAAAGGGGTCATTGGGTCATTAGTTGAGGCTGCTGCTAGAACATCTCTGATCCCAATATGTCCGTTTTAATTTCGTCCTGACAATAACATTTAGCTAGATTCTCTTGCGTTACCCTTTTAATGATTTAAAGTCTGGAAAACTGACTTAGATGTTCAGTTTCATGTATTAGTTTAATTGTGCCCATCTCTTAATGGGCACAATTAAAGTATAAATCCACCGTAAAATGGAAGCATTTATTTGCTAATGGATGAATTTTCACTGTCAGAGCTAATCGTCGTTGAGGACAAAGCAGGGGAAAGTTCTGTTTCCTTATCTGCGTGTCCTGTTTGAAGGAGATGTGAGTTGGCAGCGCAGGAGAAGCTTGAAGATTAATGTAGCAAAAGACGGCCCCGACAGCTTTTCCGCTGGTCGCAGTTCTCTTGGGTGGCCCGATTGGTCTTGGATGTCCCTCTTAATCTTGCGTGTGTGAAGCAGGCTAGGCTGTAGGAGCTGGGGGCCACGAGACAGAAGACGGCAACATGTGAGAGACATAAAAGAATGCAAGAACATAAAAGTTCACCTGCTGTCTTACCACCAGAGAAATACAAAAGGTGACAAACATTAATTAGAAATTACTACTATATGTATTATATTGTATGATGCACTGTAGGATACATTAGAGAGCATAATACTTACTTTACTGTATACTAATCATTGATGAGTTCACTTTTGTGTAATATATACCAATTTGCTTTTTAAATGTAACATTAATAAATTAATTTTACTTCGTTTGTGGGAATTACTCAGTGAATCTCTGGTAAGTAGCCAACGAACAGAACCAATTTGACTGGCTTAGTCCTATTAGAGGATGTTTAAAGGCCCATCCTCACAAAAGTAAACAACAAACAAAAACCCCACAGCCAAGCGTAATCACAGCATGCATTCCAAATGCAAAAACTAAGACTTTAGAGAGTGCATATTTTGTACTGTAATAATTCAAAGAGATTTGTTTTGCATGTTGCTCCAAGACATTTTTAAGTGACATTAATGAATTATCTGCTGACTAATGTAGGTCTAATAGATTTACTAGGGAAGACCCCATTTGTTAAAGTGGTGAAGTTCAGATTACTCCATATGGCAAATGGGTCACATGACATCAGTCACTGTACAAAACACACAGAAGTCTGTCTGCACTAAAAACGAGCGGTTGCGCTGGGGCTGGTTCCAGCAAACCTCCAGCCAAGGCAGCCTGAACTGGTATCTTCCTTGACCTTTCTGACATTTAACCCTAATCCTTAACACGGTAAACCCCATCTCTGGCACCCGCTCTTAGCTCTAAACTCTATTACCTATCTCCAGTTTGTCTTGTATTGTAGTAAGAGCTTCCATCTGCACCCTGAGTAGAATTGCTCTTCCAAAGTAACTCTTTACTAACATGGAACTCGATTTGACCTAAGAGGCCACCTCGGTTGCATCACAGCAGCACCTCCGACTCCATGTTTTGAAACAAATATGCACACGCGTGTCTGAGAGGGGATTATGAGAGTGCTGTGGGGAGGGGTAGAGAGGAGTGTGAGCCACTCAGGTCAGGGAGGGGAAGGTGCCGTCTTCAGTTTCAAACCAAAACAACTGTTTCAAACCACAGGGGGCAAATTCTGGACAAAGATCAAGGAGTACACCTTTAAGTGAACCAGATAACCTCGATAGAGACAGTAGCTGTACAGTACGTGTCGGGACACACTTGATAGTCGCTGGGATGTTGCATTCATTTGACCAAACATGGCTCCAACGTCCAGAAAACAAAATCTGTAAAACACAGGTGTCCTTGCTCTGTGGAAATCATGTGTTTACTAGCTCGTGCCTGTAAAAGACTCACTTTTTCTCTTCCACACAGAGCGTTTGTATTTTGAGAGCTGCAAGCTGCCCACATAGTGTCGTCATTGGAGCCGCTTTCCCCAGTAAATTGTTTGGATTCAATGAACTAATCCACCTACAGAATTTGGCTTCACGCCATGCACACCAGACCATATTGGAGAGGGAGGGAAACAATTAAGGGAGCAATTAAATATTTACAAGACATTAGAAATTGATTAATTAACTGTGGTTTCTTACCACGCCTCATTAGAAATGTCAGGTTTACTGCGCTGAGAACACATGCTAAAAAGGGGGCTGCATTATTATTATCAAAAAAACAAGTATTTTAAAGATACACGGCCAGAAAAAAGATCTCAGTCAAGAGCTGGAACGTCATCCATCTGCACTGAGGCTGTAAGCATGTCATATGGGAATTTTCAACCACTAACATTGGCTTTTGGCTCGATCACATTGAACGACCTTCCGTCCAAATACTGTTCAGTTCAATCAATCCTCCCACATGACAGTAATTCATGTTGATACCAATTTAGAGAGGCCTGTATAGGCCTCAAAATATAGCCAGACAACAGCTGTATTCTCAACATGTTGCTCCAATACTTGCTCTCCTGCGGTGTGGGATTTAATGCGTCTCCCTTGTTTAGTAGCTTCCTTTATCATTCTCAATTTAACTGTAACAAAAACACAACAGTAAATTACAATGGCCGCAAACTGGCTGGTGAAAGAGTTATGCCTGTTCTGACGAGGGTAATCACCAGTAAAACCAGCAGTTCTGAGAGCCATCAGAAGGGATTGGGACTCCAGTAAACGTACTGTAGAGTCTAGACCGCTCGGGACGGGCATGTTAAGGTCACGCTCATAAAAGTCCTCTATAGACACGGTACCCCTCGCAGCCCTTACAGGGGAGACGGGCTATGGTTTAGCTACACCAGAAGCTGTTCCACGGATGATACAGGGCCTGAGAGAGCAGTATGGGGTCATATGGTCCACATTGTGAAATGGGTGAATGCCATTACTCACAGGGGCCCATGTGTGCTGTAGGTACTGTAGGACAAGCCACCATCAACAGAACATTAACAAATATTAAAAACACAACAAATCTTTAGTGTTCCAAGAAATACAATTATTTGGAGAATATATAGCAGCTCTCTTAAATTTTATTTCAATTTCATAAAACCCACACTTTATTAAAATGTTTCCTATTTTTTATAATGCTCTCCGATGGCTTTAGCAGTGAGAAACTTGATGCTTCTCGCTGGCAGCTCAAAAGACAATGGGAAAGTGTTTTTATCCTTCAAAATTATGATTTATCTCTGTTTTGACCATAACAAAGTACATGCATTTAGATGAAAGCAGACAGCATTACTAAGGTTTCTGTTTACGCCTGTAAGAAGAATGAATCTCCTTATTTTTGTGGTTTAACTTTAATATAATGTATTATATTATATTATTGTATATTGTATTATTAATGTAAGAGCTCAAAAGGGAAGGTCATATTGTGTTATTTTTCCTTACACTAAATTCGGCCCTATACAGAATAAAAGTTGATTGGTATTGGTTTGGAAAAATGTATTTTCCATGAAAAGCCGACAGTGGAACATAGTCATTTTAAATGTCTTATTTAACTGGATTATAATCCTAGTGGAAAGAACCAGGAGGACATCGGAACATTCCTCAATAACATTGCTTCAGGTGGAGTTGTGATGGACACCAGCAGTGCATAGATGACGGGGAACATCGCTTTAATAAGGACTGGGTTTATAATGGTGGATGTGGCGCTGGTGGTCGGGGACGGGGGGACGGGGGGAGCAGTATAGTGGCCACCACTCATTAGCCTCTGGTAGGAATGCAAGGGCCTGTACATGACTGACGTTTGCTTTTAGGGTCTCCTGTGGGATGGCAAGGAGCCCCGGTGGAAGCGGATAGTGGGGGGGGGGGGGGGCATGGGGTGTGTGAGAGAGATAAACCGCCATGCCCCCCCTGTCGCTCACACCACAAAGACAGTGAGTGATGTTTGTCTGGGGGTCCCTCTTGTTTTGATGTGTGGACCTCCCGAGATGCAGGCGGGCATCTGTCAGCGCCGGGATGGGGGCGGAGTCACGTGGGGGCTCAGCCGAGGCCACAGCAGAAGCAGGCTGAGTGACAGGCTTGCTGGAATCCCATAGAAGCAGTCATATGAATGGCAAGCCATTCACACACTTAAGAAACCCCAAAAAACCAAACAAAAGGGGTGGGGTAGTAGAGGGGGTTAGGTGGCATTTTGCATAACATGCCCCCCCCCCCCCCATTTCCTGTCAATGAGTGAAAATGTTTAACTGTGACTTCTCAATACCTAAAGGTGCCTGCTAAAATCCATAGAAAATACATGTATTAACATCTGCCAACTGCTGTATTTATACATAGTATGTACCATTTTTGGAAGTAAACAGTAACACCTAATTCCTACAAGAACAGTCTGTCTCCAAATTGGCACGTGCAACATGTTTATTGTGACTTGCAAATAATGTTATAATAATTGATTTAATAGACATAATGGCATATTTCTCTGGCTTCCCCAAGCTATTTGGTACATTTGAGGATAATGGGTCAGTTGAAACAGAACACAGGTTTGAGCAACAATCATTACAATATGTACGTAGGACGGAATGGGCTTACCATGCCGACCTGTGGCAATAATCATCCTTAGATAGGGCGAAATAGCTCTCACATGCCTAAACTAGAAGGGTTGCAAAGGACGCAATGGCAGCTAGAGCTTCACTGATCCTGTGCCCAAAATCTGTAACTTCCATTCTGGAGACGATATCTCACACAGGACTCGTGGTCTCGCTCACTCAGTCTTGCAGGCCAGGTAAGCACATTAACAGCAGTGATGGTAAACGGACGGCATTCTGAGGCAGGAGAGATTCACTTTTTACTTTTATTTTAAACAATATACCATCTTCACCGATATGAAGTTTAGCTATTGTGTTATATGGAATAAAATGAGAACAATGTAAATAATTACGAAATATAATACTTAGTAGAAACACCTTTGATACATTTTATATTACATACAACCAAATATACCGTTAATTGGCATTTGTTTGAGACATTGGTTTTTATAAAATCAAGTGCATTCTTTCAAATACAAAACATTTAATAGCACCGACTATCATTAGAAATTCAAATCATTGCACACGTAATAAACTCTTACCTGTTATCAACCCACAATGACATACATTTCAGCAACTATATCTCAGTAAGAATAATCTCTCAATGCAAGGACTTGATCCACATTTTTACATTTCAATCTAAAACTACTGCAGAACATTCCTGATATTGCTTTTGTTTTTACAAATGGAGGGGTGCTGGGGTGGCTCTGTATGTTTGTTGACACAAAAGGGAGAATACCTCAACTGAACCAAGGGGGTCCCCCACCTGTTAATTACCTTGTATCTCCCCTCAAGACAACACATGAGTGATGGCCACAGTGTGGCCCAGCTCAGTGGCCCCCACATCACAGCTATTGTGCTTGTTGGAGCCAGCGATTGTAAGCTAATACACTTTTTCACATCAAATTCTCCTAATATTCCCTCACGGCCCATTAGTCTGTTTTCTTTGTGCATGCCAGTGTTATTACACAATGTGAACATATAGTGGTGCATACCTTACCACACAGCACTATTCCAGCCTTGGCAATGGGTGTCCAGTGTGGGTGGGGCCGTAGAGCTTTGGAATGAGCAACCTATGGCATTTAAGTGGTTAATTACATTTTATTACGTTTTGATCGAGTTCAAATATCAACAATCTTTCTCAAGGATGGCTGACTCCACCTTTAACACTAGAAAAGCCCAACAGCCTATAGTGGCCAAGTAGGCAAGCGCAATGATTTAAACTCTTGCACACATGCTAAATGCAATGAGCTTAACCTTTGCAGGGGTCAGGGGAAACCTCTCTGACTGGAGCTGGACCCTCACTGTGAGGGGCTGGACACTGACAGCCCAGCATCTCTCATGGAGGGCATAGAAGGAGCTCAGGGCCCAGATGGAGGTCAGGTGAACATCTGTTCCGCCTCCATAGGGGCAGGCTCTTATCTGCAGATCTATTACCACACACGGGCTAAATGGGGAGGAGAGCAGAGAAGAGGCTGTTCGCTGCCAAGACTGAGAAAACACGGTCGCTTTTGTTTGTCCTGTAAACGACAGGTTTGGCGCCCCGACAAGCATTTGCATTTCAGAAACCACACGGGGTACAGGGGTTTGTGTGGGAGCAAGTTTTGGTAGTGCTCAAAGCCCAGAATGTGTTTTATTTTGAGGATGTTTTGATGAGCCATTTGGATCCTTCAGAAATCTATTTATCAGACTGTACATCATTTTTGATGGCAGATTTATATTTTGAAATAAATAAGATTTGGTCAACTAATGTTGTCTTTGCAATGCTAGTGTCAACTATATATTTATGTTATGCAGAAAGCAAAACAAACATAAAAGTAAATAAACAATACTCAATAATAATCTGAAGAATTTACTTAACTGTAGATATGACATATGGTCATTATCATTAGTATTATTATTATTATAGATTATCATTGTGTTGTCTCGGAGTGAGAATTGCACGTTCTTTAAATGAGAAATACCTGTAACTCCAAATTGCTTGACTTTGCTTGGCTCCACTACACTAAAAAAGCCCCATACCATTCCATTTTCCAACTGTCATCTTGGACAAAACTGACTGGCTTGGGATCTGAATTCTGATGTCATGTTAGACAGATTTTAAAATTTGTCCAGTCCTTTCAGGTCCCTGTAGACCTCACAACTAGAAAAACATATGGAATATTACCATAGGGGACTTTTAAGACTGGACAAATGGAATTACGGGGTCCTGGTTAAATAGAGCAGTGTGATCGGATGCCAGCTTTGAGTAGGGCCCTTTTCAACATGGCTTGTGCCCGTGTGAGATACTGACAGGTATTTGAACAATGAGATGTCTAAGACAGAGAGATACATTGTTTATACTGTATATGTATATATGTTTTGTAAACCAGCTCTGACGAAGGCTTTATAGCTCAAACCCGTCATCTTTTGTCAAATTGTGACCAATAAATATTGGTGAAATGTAACTCCGTCCATACATTGTTTATACTGTTGTTTATTAGATATGCAACCTCAATCTCTTTAAGAGTCCCCTTCCTTAAACTATTATTAGGTTTAGCACTTATTAACATATTGGAAGCAGATTTCTTTCCCTTTTTCAACCATGGCGTTTATTATATTTTATAGCAGGTAAGAGGTACGTTTTTTTTTTTAAGCAACTATCAAAATCAGTGATTGATGGAATGTAATGATCATAATACTACAAAGTCATGGATGCTTAGCCTTTTCCATTCTCTCATGATTTTTAAAAATCTGGTGTTTAGGTTTGCTAGTCGCAGGATAAATGACATTGAGCAGCTGCGGTGATGTATTTCACTGTAGGTAAAGTCCCAGATTGTAGCTTTAAATCTGATGTATTTACTCACCAGGGAGTTAATGCATCACACTAAATGGTCCCTTGGAAAGCTGTGGTTGCAGACCGATGTGTGCTTTGGACTGTCTAGCATTGTGGAATTGCGAGGTGACTAAATAGAGAATAGAGAGGCAGACAAAGTTAACCCCCCCCCCCCATTCTGTCTCTTATCTCTCCAGAGGGTCTGGGCACTCTGGATGCCCATCTGTGGGCAGGCGGGCGGGCTCAGCATGACCAAAGGACCTTTTAGAGACAGAGGAGAACATGGGGAATTGAATTGGGAGAAGAAATAGAAAAGCCAAAATAAAAAACTTTTTTTTTGTTGTTTTTTTTGTTTAAAGCAAGTGAGAGTGGGTGGTGGCGAGAGAGCGAGAGAGAGAGGGGGGGGGGGGGGGGGGGACCACGACAGACAGACATGATGTGTGTCAGGGAAGCAGTTTCCAGAGCTGCTCAGCAGACTGGAGAGAGAGAGAGAGAGAGAGAGAGAGACGTCTGCCCCAGAGGCAGAGACTGGAAAACAGGATCAAAGAGTCGCCAGGGCAACCTGCGTGACACACATTGTATTAAAGCCACACAGTTGATGTGGAGGCGAGAGGAGGCGAGAGGAGGCGAGAGGAGGTGGGCACGGGGAAGAAAAGGTAGCTCAGACCGGACTATATTAATCTGTCTCACTTGGTCACCCTTCACTCTACGACTTTCTACAGCGGCTGTAGTTTTGTCTTCTGAGGCGTTTCGGCAAAACATCTGAATTCCTTGAACTGTGTTTTTGTCCATTGTCGTCTAACCTCCCCTCCCCCCACTCCCCCTCCCCGACCCCCTGAAGGATCTCAGCCCAGAAGGAAATACCAAACACACCTTTTACACATCAATTTATATAGTGGAAATAAAGTAGCAACTGTCATCATAAGCACTTTATAAATACTACATCAACATATATAACATGTGTTTGCATACCATCCGTAGCATGGACATTTTCAGCATATTCTTCTTACCATAACTGTATAAAATGAAATTTTTACAAAAACTAGTTGAAATAAAAAGGCTATACAAAATAACCCGAGGCTGTATGTGAAATTTGTGAGGGCATTTGGATTTTCAAAACATTTAATTGCCATCGCGAACATAATTCTTATGATTACCAATAACGTTATAACAATAAAAGGCAGGTGATATGGAACAGCTAACACTGGTGTATTCTCTAGCACGAGAATTGATCCTGTATTTGAGTCAACGAGCACATGGTTCCTTGGCACGGCACTTGTCGTGTACAAGACGTGTGCAAACATTTTTAATAAAAAGTGTTTGTGTGATTTTGAGAGAGAGAGAGAGAGAGAGAGAGAAGGGGGGGACAAAACACAGAACGGCATACAGTAAATTGACATCACAGTATGCGCGCACGCACACACACACACACACACACAGCCCAGGTTCCAAAGATGGAGCACAGGGTCCCACAGATGGAGCCCAGGGTCCACAGATGGAGCCCAGGGTCCCACAGATGGAGCCCAGGGTCCCACAGATGGAGCCCAGGGTCCATAGATGGAGATGAGGGCAAAGAGATGGAGCCCAGGGTCCATAGATGGAGCCCAGGGTCCATAGATGGAGCCCAGGGTCCAGAGATGGAGCCCAGGGTCCATAAATGGAGGGGGAGTCACATACAGGAGCAGCAACCCAAACAACATCATAAACAAATGTGAAAAGAAATGGAAAAGAGAGAGAAAGTACAAATGCATGAAGATCTAAATGAGTATTAATAAAACTAATACATTGAAACGCAGCAAGGAATGTTCACATTTCTCTATTCTGTGTAGATACACCAAGCATAATCAATCATTGTGTTTTGGTCTTTGAGGATAATTCCATTCTAACCCTAGGTGCGACATAGATTACTGTATATAAAAAAGGTGAGTAATCTTAAATGTAGTTCTAGGAGTTTAATATAGTAAGCTATAAAATATATCATTAACATTAAAAAACGCATTCCAACCTGTTCCCATTTCCACCAGATGGATTAGTTTGTCCTCTCTGCCAGTCATTACTGTGAGGTAAACAGTACTGTGCCCACTTGAGATATTCGGATGAGACTATTCAGACTACATTTTCCAACACGTGACAGACCGATATGTAACTACCGTACATAGCACGCACACACACACACACGCACACACACACACGCACGCACGCACACGACAACATTCTGTTTGTTTAGAAAACACATGATTGACAGCCACACAGTACTTCTCAGCTTTAAGTGGAAACAACATAAATCGACCACGCCCGTCCGAGCTGGGGTGCATGATGCGTGCACAGTGTGTGTGTGTGTGTGTGTGTGTGTGTGTGTGTGTGTGTGTGTGTGTGTGAGGTTCCCGTGGAGACCCGACTGCCATTCGACGGATCAACCCGTTCGAATGAAGAAGGAGCTTCCATTTTCTGACATGGTTCATTGATCTGTCCGCCAGCTCTCCTCTGGGAAGACACAGCAGCTGGCTGCTAACCTGCACTCTCTGCTAGCTGAGGAGGGTGGGGGTGGTGGGTGGTGGTGGTGGTGGGGGTGACGTAACGCGGAAACACAGCTTACAGACGGGCCCGAGGCCTGCCATATTTGTTTGTGTGAGAGCATTTTGTGTGCGTCCGTGTGTATGTGTATGTGTGTGTGTAAGAGAGAGTGCGCGCGCGAGTGTGTGTGCATCTATGTTATATGTCCGTGTGTGTGTGTGTAGACCCTGGCAAACCGCGCGGCAAGTTCACTGTGGCCCCGCTAATGTCCGTTAGTGCTAGCTTCATATCCTGGCCGGCTCCACATCCTTGTCCTCCAGCAAGCAGATGAACTGGGCGAAGCTCTCCTTCACAGCCTCCATGTTGTCTATGGAGCAGCCCTCCAGGATCCAGCGCTTCCCTCTGGCCAGGGGCTCCAGCTCAAAGTACTTCTTTATCTGCCACACAAAGCGGGGAGGGGGGGTTAGTGTGCTGGGCCGTGTCTCTGTGTACTCATGGAGTTAGCCGTGGCTAAGTGACGTTTCAATATTGCTAGTAATGAAACACGATTGACAAAACCATGACTCCAAGTACATTATTCACAACACTGACAACAATACAACCACAAACTGGCGAACTGTATTCTCTTCTATTAAAGAGGTACGCCTCCTTTCCTGTAGCCACTATGTGGCGCTACAGTTCTCTTATGTTCTATTGAAGAGGTGCGCCTCACTTCCTGTAGCCCCTATGTGGCGCTACAGTTCCCAAAACGACTAAAGACTAAGAGATCCAGCACACTGGAATAAAGCATGTAAGAATTACAGTTTTTACCCATTAATGTGTTTTTGCTAACCATTGCATTAACAATGGGTGGGAACAAAATGAAAAAAAAGCAGCTTTATGAGAAAGCAGCTTCAAGTTATTAAAACATTTTAGAAATAGAGTATGTCTTAAGTAATGTGTTGCACAAAATACACCACAAATTAAATGCAAACAAAAAGAATAATTGCTACCACTGGTGCTTTCATTAATTGCCAAGCAGTTCTGGTAGAGCTCGACACCAATATACTTTACTGCTAAGAACATCCCACTCCATCGCTTCACTTCAGGTAGTTATCCCCCAAGCCTCTGCTGCCTATTAACCATCTAGCTGGATGCTTTACAGCAGTAGTACAACCAACAAACAAACAATAAAAAAAACTTCCAAATCCAAATTTGGAAAATAATGTAGATTCTTGGCTTGTTTGAGTTCATGTGTTGGCTTGTCCAGTTCCTACTTTATTTTATGAGGTTGGCAGCATATGACATTGAGGTGTATGTTTGGTTTGGGGTGGGAAAGGGGGCACGGTACCAGCTTGTGTGTGTGTGTGTATGTGTGTGTGTGTGTGTGTGTGTGTGTGTGTGTGTGTGTGTGTGTGAGCCACATCTTAGCGAGGGAAATAATGTTTTAGAACCTCAGTAAAGTTTTGGTTGTTGAGGTGTTTGACATTTTCTCATGTTGGTGAGGTTGCTTACAGTGACTCTGGTATCTGGTCTACTAAAACTGCTCTAATGAGAGCCAATCCATGTCATGCTTGCAGTTAAGTTTTTATTGGAATTTGTCATAACATGTGAAATGCATGTGTGCTTTTAGTGAGGTTTAAAACAGGCACAAGTTTCCCAGTTAAAATATTTCTCATTAATAATAAAGCAATGAAATGTAAGAAAGAAGAACATAACAGAGCTACGTTTCATCACCGCCAACGTATGACTGCAACAAAAAGTTTTTCTCCTGATACAATATAATATATGTGAAAGCAAGCAAACACTGTATATAATAAGTAGATTAGACATGTTCAAACTGCTCAGATAGCCTACTAATATTGTTTAAGATTATTGTTGAATAAACAACACGTGCTCACTAGAATATATCTTCAACAGAAAATATAAAGGTGTCTGACATTGAACACAAAAAATACAAATAAATAAATAAAAATTCCGAACAGCAAATAACCTTGGCACTTTTAACAGCAGCATATAGCAGCAGCAGCAGCGCGGTTACTCCAGAAAATCCACACGGATGCCTGTCACACAGTCAAATGACTTTTCAACTTCAAGTGAAATTGCTTTTGTCTAGACCTCGCTTTGCTGTCTGACTGTGCCATGGTGTGTAGCATGAAGGAGCTGGGGGACACTCTGTGTCTCGCTGTTACTGAGGGGGAGAGCGCTCTCTCTCCCTACCTCTCCCCCCCCCACACCTTCTCTCTCTCTCTCTCTCCTCCCCCCCCCCCTTTCCTCCCCCCTGAGCAGCAGACTCTCTCCTCCCCCCCGGTGTAACGTGAGTTTAATGACAGATTAAGTCACCTCAGCCGTGCTTGGCCCAGAGGTCTGGCTGGAAAGCCACGCACACCCAAACAGTGTTAACAAATCTGTCTGGGTAACATGAGCTGCCCTGGTTCCAGCCTATGGTTCCAGCCTATGGTCCCAGCCTATGGTCCCAGCCTATGGTCCCAGCACTAACCCCAGACCCAGGCTGTAGACGATGCGGCTGGCTGCCTGGCTTGTCTGCCTGGCTTGTCTGCCTGCCTGCCTGCCTGCCTGCCTGCCTGCCTGCCTGTCTGTCTGTCTGTCTGTCTGTCTGTCTGTCTGTCTGTCTGTCTGTCTGTCTGGTGTGACGACGGTGACCTCTGTGTTGAGCGCGCACACACAGGCAGATTTAGCTATTAGGCAAAGCAGGCAATCGCCTGGGTCCCATAGAAAATATTAAATGTTCAAAAATAACCATAATAATAAAATAAAATAGATTGTAATTCATACTCCCCTGAAAGTAACAAAAACATAGCGTTTATTATGTCTTTGTTAAAGCAGCCCTTCCCAGATGGAGCATTATCACATGAGATACCATCAAACAATCAACTGTTATTTCTAATGCAAATATGACTTCACTTTTAAACGTTTAATGGAACAATTATCAAACATGTGATGGTGTCAAGTTAAAGGTATAGTAAGCAATTGCTAAAACACGTCAAAATAAATTAAATAGCTATTTGCAGTCCACTAGCCGCCCGTTCTCTGTGCGTGATAAAAAACACACAGCCCTGGCTCAGTAATTAGGGAGACAAAGTGGTGCAGCTGCACCACAAAACAATATCCTAGCCAGTGTCTTTACAATATGTAGGGCGGAGCCTTTGAGAAAGCAGCCCGTGGCATTGAAGGAAGAGGTGTTTGTTTTTATTGAGTTCAAAAATCAACAAGCTTCCTCCAGAATTACTTACCCCACCTAGAAATAAATATGAAAAATAAAATAATTACAACAATAAATTAATAGTACCTTCTGTAAAACACTCACTAACTTTGAAATAGGTAGGCTAATACAGCTGGGTTGGGCCGATGGATGATTCCATGAATTATACTATGGTGCACCCCGCCACACGCATTCCAGTGTGCACATTGATCGGTGTTGACTGTTGATCAGCCAATCAGTCTAAATATAGCAGGTTATGCCTGATCGTATTCACACGGATGTGGCACACACGAACAGCAGCTGGGTGAGACGAGTAAAAAGGGCCTCATACTAGTTTTCGCCTGGGGCCCACCAATCACTAAATCCGCCCCTGCACACACAGATTCCTCCTCCTGTCGCCAGGGCCGCAGGATGTAGCCGGGGGCAACAGTAACCAGTCTGCTGAGCACATACTGTATGATGTGCAACTCCGCAGCTGTGGCCAGTCATGGTAATATAAAGTTATCAGTTGTGTTAAAAGAAAAACAACAACAAACTTACTTAAACTTACTTACTTAAACTAGAATAAGAGAGGTTACATTTTCTTGGCTAAAGTTGAATGAGACGGTATTTTAGCTAGGGATCTCTGAGATTAAGTCGTGCTAACCAACCATACTTGATTGAGGCATCGGGGAGGGTACGGCTTCACGAAACATGCTGGCCAAGTGGTCGTCGAGATGGTCTGCCCTCTTCTAGGTCGTTCAGACTCCAGGAGAGAACTCTTCTGGAGTTCTGCATCTGTGTCGACCACAGTATTCCCGAATAGGAAAAGTTCAGCAGGTTGCCACACACACTGCACTGGGCTCCCAGTGGGATCACTGTTGGGTTTGGCCGTGTTCAGTGCAGAGACTTTCAAAGCCTCACGCTTCCCCTCAGAGAGCGCAGAGTGATTGAGTGTTTGGTGTGCTCTGCGTTTGTCATTTATGTTTTAATGGTGTGATAGATCACAGCAGCTTTCAGGTAGACCAAGGCGTAAAGAAGGGAATTAAGACAAAGCTAGCCGCCGCCTCAATGTGAAGTTGTTTCAGGGAAATCTACCAACGTCCATGAAATACAAAACCCTAAATTACACCGGCGCCTTTGTCCGTACCTGGAAAATAAACTTTTGAGTTTGGATTATAGGTAGGGTCACTTACTATCATCAAGCTTAAATCAAAACAAACTCTTTCAGAAGCTCCGCTCAACAGATATGGACAAGCATTGCGAAGCCAAGGATTTTGTTATTGTGAATGGTGTTCGCCACTTTGTTTATTTTCCTATGCTTACCATGCCCCTATGCTCATATGCTTACTATCTTACCACTAGATTACCATAGCTGACTATAGCTTTAATGCTTTGTCACCCTGGTAACCATGTGGCAGCAGTCCTTGACTAGCTAGAGGGCTAAGCTTAAGGCCGTGCCAAAGCATTGCCTGCGGTGGTCATTGTATGGATTACACCAGGACAGAAGGACGCTTGACATGTAAATGGACCCCTGGCTTCACACCAACACAGCCTTACCCTGTCCGCTAGACGCAGAGAGGGCACCAGTAGAGTGGCAACTGGCACCATGCACCCAGCACCCACACACAGAAGATGGTCAATGGTCAAAAATACTGACTTAAAAATGTCACTTAGAAAATGTAATCAACTTGACGGTGGGCTGTGTAAAAAAACCTGAAGAAAAAAAACAAAAAACCCAAACAGCATTAAAGCAATGCTGTGTAAGATACTTATATGTATACTGTGTATTTCACTGTAGTTTTAAGTAACAACGTTTACAGAAAGGGAGAACGAGACCCCAGTCGGTCAACACACCATCTTGGAGGATTTGTCTGAGAAGTGCCGCCGTGCTTCGATGGTATTGTGCTATGTAGAAGCATTTTAGAAAGCCAGCTCATCATAAGCATTCTTGCAGAGGTTTAACAACAAAGCCAGATGGAACAGACCTTAGTTTGTTGGATACACTCCTGCAGTAGATCAGTATCGCAAAAGAAAAGTGAAATGACCCGTGCTGTCAACTCTCAATTTCTCATAGAGGGTGCGTTTCTTTGTCGAGTCTGGATCTCAAAAGGGGCCCCCAGGGTCCATAACGTCTGAGAAAAATATTCAAACCAAATTCAATAATATCAAATAATACTAATAATCTTTTCCTGTTCAAGTAATAAGATCATTAAAGCAAGTACAGGAAATGTTCACTTGAGAAGCCCTTGCCTTTCAGCAATGCTAAAATAAGCCAACACTGATAAAGAGTTAGTCACAGAGACGTACTCCTACAAGCTGTACTTGCTTGCAGGCACACAATCTAAAACTTCTTTTTAGACCAAGCGGAGCTTTACTCAATAAACTCGTAGGCGAAAACAGGAAGAGTTTTGCCTTGAGGATTTCATTTGGATACATTTAAACAAGGGACAGCTTTCAGCAGTAATAACATCAAGATTTCAACACCTCCCGTGGAGGACATATATGCATGAAACGACCCATCTACAACACAGGATGTGGCCATGGGCATGACTCAACTATAAAGGTTCTAATGTATCGTATAAGCTTATAGCTTGTTCATGCTACCTAATAGTGTGGCAGAGCCAGCCTTTATTTGTGTAAAGTCTGGAGGACTTTAGTGTTGGCTAACTGCATCAATACAGGAGAGGTATTTTGATTGACAGTGACCGAATCACAATTATTAGTTATAAAAAAATGTTACATACGTATGGTTACTGTTTAAAAATAAAACAAAGACTTGTGAATGACAATGTAATTAATACAAACCCCACTTTCCTGATAGGGTTTACATGCTTACAGGGGCCTATGTGTTAAATGTTAAACACAGTAGTAGTATAAAAACATATATATAAACATAAACATTCACGAATCCAAAATCATGAATCACTGCATATTAGAGTGAAGAATGTGGTGTGTGCGTTTTGTTTGGGGGGAAGGGGGGGGGGGGGGGGGGTTTTGGGTA
>JAODOY010069760.1:28254-39197 GCA_025399855.1 Forbesichthys papilliferus
CCCCCCCCCCCCCCCCCCCCCCCCCCCCCCCCCCTTCTAGGGTCTTCATCGGAACACCACGTCTATCACAGTTCACAGGTTGTCACATCTCAGAAACCTCTCCATGCAAGCAAGCTGTCCAACTGGAGAAGGAAGCATTAGGCATTCTCTGAACTAGGGAAAGTGGCATACTCGAATATCCAAGCAATCAATTAATCCCTCTCTTGACAAGTTGAGCCATGTGAAGATATCAGTCACCTGGAAAATGGCCCACACTGGAGACTGCATGGAAGTGGTTGGGTAATGTGAGACCCACTTAACATAAAATAGATATACCCTTGTTTGCTTTTCCGGCTTACCTAAGGAGCCTTACAGATATAGGAGAGCCTGCAGAGGTGCCCAAAAAGAGAGACTTGGAAAGGCTTTGGTAAAGAAAAAACAACAACATACACGGTGAGCTTTGGGCAGGTGTCAAACAGGACATGCGTAACAAGCTCAAAGCCTATTTAGGCGCTGCCGTGACACCTTGGGCAATGGTTGTAAGCTTTTTGCATTTGAGGGGATTACTGCCCTTCCCCAGGTTGCTGATCACCTATTAAGGGAGAGCTGCACGCGGGGCGAGTAACACCTTCACCCCTGGTTCCAGATCAGTTTGGCTGAGGAGTTTGTAAACCGTGCATGCACAGTACAAGCTGGAAGAGCAAAAGCAACTGTATAAATATATGTCAAGTACAGTACAAGGTGTATGATGATGATGACTGACACCAGACCTAAATGTCAATATCTCATAGTGACACCCTTCGACCCTTCGACCCTTCGACCATTTCCTAGCACAGGTTCAAAGTGACCCGCATCCAGCTCGCTCGACAAAGCCAGCAGACCACCGGCGGCTCAGAGCCACCCTCCCAGGTACGGTAAATCTCCACCGCCAGACCTCACAGGGGAGACGGTCACCATTTCAGCATGCCGCCTGCAACAACCCTATTACACTTAAAAGGTCCGCACCATGATAATATCCTTTCCATATAGGCCGGCGTCCTGATGGATTTAAAAGATGTGCTTGAGGAGATTCCCATTAAGGCAGTGAGCAGCTTGAACTTTTTTTTTTTTTTTTGCGCTTTGTTTTTACAACCACAGAGGCTTTTATTTTTATTTTTCTTGCGGTAGATCAGATGACTTCCAAAAACACCGGCTGCTATTACCCAGGGAAATGACGCGTGCATCCAGCATGGTACAGTAGCATGGCAGATGTACCGCGTGTTTACAGTAGACGTGTTCCTTTAAATGCTGGCGATACAACCTGCCAGTTATAGCAAAGAGCAGTGAAATCCCAAACACATTCCTCCATTGCCTTTGAATGTACATATCGTCAGACCACCTTTGGATGGGGCCCCAGAGAGAGACAGAGGGCCAAGGTTTAGTAGGAGTGTTAGCGATGTTACAGTACCGAGGCTTGATGCAGGGTCTAGATCCACACCAGGGGACGACGACACTGGAAGAGCTTATGTGGTTTTGAGAATAACTGGCAGGGTCAATTTGGAGGGGGGGGGGGGGGGACGGGGCTGTGACCCCTTCCCTTCGGCCTGACCTGCAGGACATCAAGAAACTGCAAAGAGGGTGGGAGGGCACGAGCGTGCATATCTGCGTACACATGAGTGTGCATGTGCGTGTGAATGTGAATGTGCGGGGTTGGTTGGCGAGTTAGGCAAACTCATGTTTGTCTTGGCTCGTTGCAGATTTACAGTAACTCAATGTATTAAAAAGGCCGAAGGCTCCACGACAGGGAACATCTGGTATGCGGGACTGGAGAGGCTGAGCTGGCTGCCCGCCCGTGTTCCCTGCTGCCGGGGCCAATACGCCAACACCTTCCCCTGGAGCAGGCCCACACAGAGGGCCTCCACTCACCCAGGAGGTCTGTCACTAGCGTCCCCCTCCCCCTACCCCTGGTGGGACCCCCCTAGTGGGACCCTCCGCCTGTTTCTCTGTGAAGCCCCCTCCCCTCCTCCCTCTGACAGTTGACCAGTTTGAAAGCTGCTCCAGGCCCCCGCTGCAGCACACGGCACCATAATCAAAGCCTTCCTCTGAAAAGACTTAGACCGTGCAGTATGCATACTCACGCACGCATGCACACTGAACGCGCACGCACGTAAAAACTGTGCACACGCGCCAAACTGCATGCGTGCGCACACGCACACACAGACTGCTCGGGGACCTATACACAGTCCGTGTTCTCCCGCCGTTCATAATCGTGAACATGGACACAAATTGTGTCCGCGTGTGCATGTGCGTGTTCTGTTAAATGGTAACAGGTAAGGACAAATAACTGAGATATAAGATGCAGCATATCGCAAACACTATCGCAAACTATTTATGTTTCATAACATGTGCCGTAGTTATTAAGTTGCTAATTAAGGCAATCGATGAAGAAACATTGGGGCTTGTATGCACTACTGATTCTCTGGTAGAGTGCAGCTGTATGTGTGTGTGTCGTGGCCAGGCCAATGAATAAGCTGACTTTACTTCAACATGTGCAACACTGTTGTAAAGGAATTAAAGGCAGGGTTAATCCTTCTTGAACTAGCCTTCCATCAAAAAGAAAAAAAAAACTCCACCCCCCACACATTGAAATGCATTGCAAAGCCAAGAGCAATGTTGTTGTGAGCGGTGTTTGCCACTTTGTTTATGTTCCTATTTACAGAGGAATACATTATTTCTGTTCAACAAGCACAGAACAATTTATGCTTGCAAAACACGAGGATACATTTGATAAATTTGACAAAAAGTGTTTTATCTTACAACTAGAATAACTTATGTAACTATAACTTATAATAGCTGCCCTACTTTTCAGAAACTCACCACAAAAACTACCAGCAATTAATTAAAATGCTGTATTTTGAAATTTTTTCTACCCAGTCACAAATGCAGTAGAAATACCCTTACTTCTCTTTGCCATCAATGAAATTTCAAGAGAAAAGAACTGTAAAGGAGACGCACGCACGCACGCACACACGCATTAGTCATTTGGTACATTTCAGTCAACAGAAGACGGTCTCTGTGGACCCCTGGAGAACTCCCAGCAATTCCCAGCATTTGATCCTCGTGTGTCAGAAGTGGCCGCCATGAGGTCAGATCTCACTCTCAATAGACTTTTCGGAAGTCTTGTCTAAAGACCAGTGTCGGCCGGTCACCCGACGCTGCTTGACCAGTAGACAAAAGGGTCGGAGTGGGTGAGTGGGGGGTGGGGGGTTGGGGGCTGATCACCATTGTCACAGGGGACAGATTCCATTCTCTCTCAATGGAGGGTCCGGTCGTGAATAGAGGTGTCTGGGTGGCTGAATCCCGCGACGCCAACATTCGGGAAAGCGAGGAGCCACCGGAGTTCAGGGTTCAGCGGCATTTGAGGCGTGCCGCATGGGGGGGGGTGGGTGGAAGCATGATGCACGTACAACCTACCCACGAGGCCCCTCACCCTCCCCGGTGCCCCCTTAACCTCCCCACAACGGCTCCTCTAGTTGGGGGGACAAGAGGCCGTGGAGGGTTGTGTGGAGAAGACTGCTTGATGGGAGGCCGGACTGGAAGAGAAGACGGGAGGAAAAGCATAAAAGGAGCTTCTAAGTAGCTTCACATATTGTGCTCCGAAGGTCTACCGCGTGGTCCCAAGAGGGTAATCAATATGTGCCGCTTGACTGGATTTCCAACCCTTGCTTTCCAAGGTGGGATGGATCAAGCACTGGGTACACCTCTGGGAAATCTCTCATGACACTTAGGGTCAGATTCTCTCTCTCTCTCACACACACTCACACACACACACACAGTGTAAATCCTTTCTTTGGTGCTAGCATTTTATGAAGGTGTTATGTACCTTCAGTAGGTAAAATATGGAGTCAAAATAGCCTCCCTAGGAATGCAACTTGATAAGAGACCACCTGTCAAGGATGCGTGGAAATATAAGTCAAGAATTTCACAGTCAAGGTTGTTTTCCCACACAGGGCCTACGTCTTATATCCAGGTAAGTACTCTAGCAGACAGCCAGAGACCCCTAATCCACCTGAGGATCACAAAACCCCTGCCTGCGGAGATGACAAACACACAACACCCCCATCCCAGCCATGTACCCCGATGAGATAATTAGCGATTGACATCACCTAACGCTTTGTTGTTGCTAAGAGCAGGAGTGCAAATGCTGTTGGTCTCTCCATTGCCAAAGTCCTTGCAAAGAAGCACATGCTAACTAGACAGAACTGTGTTGACTACTCATTTAGAGAACAAAATGCACAGCTAACACTTCGCGTATCCTCTAACCTCCCTTAGGCAAAACAGGTTTACACAATGGCAGACACACTAAAAACACCAGACTTTGTAGAGTAGGATGGAAGATTGATTATATGTTAGCTGCACTTCAATATCCTAACCCAGAGCCATGGAAAGAACAGAGTTACGCCATCTCCGTTCACTCCAATGGACCGTTTTTTTCACAGCAATATGGCGGAGCGTGGAGCCTAAAAAAAGTTTACGGAGTTCAACCTAAATACTTAAATTACCCTATACATTTTTAAAAATGTATAGGGTATATACATTATTTTAAATGTAAATTGGTGCATTTATTGACTAATACTTATTTATCTGTATATATATATCTGTGTGTGTATATATATATATTCAAACTGCCTACCAAGCACTTCGGGGAACTATTTTAGCCTCTCCATGAACCATGTGACTGACTTATTTCCATGGCTCTGGCCTACCCCATTGAATTTGATTCAAACCCACGGCAGTTGCTAGTAGATCCTACAGCATTACGTATAGTACTACGAAAATTTGATAAGTTAGTTGCGCCATCCAGTTTCAAAAGTGCAATTGCATTTCAGTTTTACAGTTTGGACAAGATTAATTAGGATTATGCTGCAGAATATCAGTTTTCAAAACTAATAGTGTAATGCACTGGCATCATCAATCTGATCTGTTTCATGTGTGACCTCCTTGACCTGGGAGCGAATCCTAACGTATCTTCTTTAAAGGTGTAGTCAGCTATTGCAAGCTAAATGTAAGATAATACACTTTTTTGTCAAATCACCAATTATCTCCTCGCATTTAATTATTTTACCGCTCTGTGCGTGTTGAAAAAATGATCGGATACTTCCACAAAGCCCCCTGGCTCCGTAAATCGGAACATAAACAAAGTGGCACCACAATGCATATCTATGTGTGAGGCGGAGGACTGGGGAGCGATACGGTTTACTATTTGAACTCAAAGTTAGCAAGAATTACCAACCCTGCCTTTAATACACTTTATATCACCTCACGGGGCCGCTATCTGTCCATTCTGTGTGCTCGCTTAGAAAGACAAATACGATGTTTCTACACAGCCCATGCTCTGTCAATGAACACAAACAGAATGGTGCAGGCTGGACCACATGGCCCAGTAGATAGCACTGTGGCCTCACATCAAGTAGGTGCCGGGTTCAAATCCCGGTCGTCCCGGCCTTTCTGTGTGGAGTTTGCATGTTCTCCCCGTGTCTGCGTGGGTTTTCCCCACTATCCAAAAAACATGTTAGGTTAATTCTCTCCTGTCAGTGCCATTGACCTCTGAATGACCTCTACCTACCTGGAGTTGGTCCCCGGGCGCTGCACAGCCTTGCAGAGGATAACTTTCGCTACATGTATGGGTAATGTGACAACAAAATGACCTTAACACTGTTCCAGGGAGCACACTATGGTATTGATGAGAACGGTGCTTTGCTTGGATTGAGTTCAATAATACTTTTCGGCCAAATCAAGAACAAATAAATAAGTTGCGACTGGCTGGCGATGAACAAGTCACACATAGAAAGAACAACAACAAGCAGTGGGCATAGGAAGTTCACTTGCAGAGAGCGTGTCTTCATTTAATGGGCTAACACCTTGTAAAGACACACACACACCGTGACCTTCTACATGTAAACAAACCAAGAGCATAATGTTGGGGGGCAATCATGTGCATAAAACCCTGTTTAAAAATGTTTAGCAAGCCATTGTCTGGAAGTAATTAGGCCTTGTCGTTACAGTTAAATAGTAGCCATTCATGCCTCTTCTGCCTTGTTGGAGCCACCGAACTGAAGTTAATACTGTATATTTATACCATAGACTGTATTTAAATAGACAAACCCTCCGTGACGTCACCCATACAAAAGACTGAAGAGTAGTAGAATAGAAGTGTGGTATGTATATATATATATGTATATAGAGATAGAGATAGATAGATGGATGAGACTATCGGGGAGAGCTACAATGAGTTACTGGTTGTGACTCCACTGTCAAGGTCTGTGAGCTGCGGAGTAAAAAGTCACACCACGTGTGACCCCTTCCCCCCATCCCACCTGTCTGTCGAGCGTGTCCTCTCTTCTCTGGACCAGTCTCGCCCGCCCCACAAGGTAGGACATGAAGTACAGTACAACATCTAAAAGGTCAACTGCACGTGTCGGTGAGAAAACATCCGGACAGCATAAGACGCACCAAAGACGCCATCTGCAAGCGATCCAGCTACGTACTGTAACTAGATCAAGTCAAACACTATAGTGCCCTTACGCTGCATGGGTGCGTGAACCTTATGGATCCACAGATAGAGGAATTCTAGCGCCAGCTTTATGGCAGAAAAATAAAGGATTTTAATAAAAGGATCAATTTGATGTATTTCACAAGTTTCACCCATACACTGATAATGACTTGCTTCTGACTGAGCAATGATCCCTAGGTTATAACACGGACAGTGGCTTATTGTGGACGCTCTCTTTAAATATGATGCCGGGATTGGCTCACTTGTGCTATTGCAACATTACTCAACTTTCTAATGGCAGAGACTGACATCTGCTGAGCAGTGACTCACGCTCGTCCCCACACACACACACACACAAACACGCAGACCCCCGCTCAGTGTGTTATGGCACTTGGTCCTGTGGATTCCCATCCTCTCCAGGGCCGTAACACAATCAACCTAATCACTGTTTAGTCTCCTCTGGTCCGCTCAGACAGCTCAGGCACCTACTGTATTATCGTTGTGCGCTGTGCAGACGCTTGTTCTGGCATTGACGCACGTCTAAAAACAAAAAGGGCGAGCCAATGCAACATGATATCCTCTGTCCTGTGCACCAGGACAGACGAGCAGCCCGTCCCTCAAGAAGAGCATCTCAGAGTCACCTTTATGCCTCGTCTCTGAAGGCATTCCTAGCAGAACAGGCCTGTTAGGACCATCAAGCTATATTAACAGTTAGTACCCATCGTTTATAAAGAAACATAGTGTTCCTCTCAGTCTGGGCACGATAAAGCATTAGTTATTACAAAGTACTGAATAAATACAAAGGCTGAGTCTAATTTTCAGGCCAGACAGGCATTCAATTTCAGAAAATGCCTTTTACCAATTAACTCAAATGTTAATTTACAGTGAAAGTCAAACAATATACTGTACCTACTAATAAGAGTCCAAATTGATTCTGGAACAAATGATTAATGTGTGATTCCTAGCAAATAGTTATTTCAGATATTATTAATCTGGGAGCATGGGGTAACAAAATAAAGATTGTTTGGAGACACCAGAGGTAACTGATTAAATGTATCAACCGCAACATACTTAATTTGTGCTGGAGCAAAAAAAATAAATAAAAAACTATTTAAGAAAAAGTTTGCAGCCTTTCAACAGAATGTAATATTAACAGTTGACTTGGTTTCCTGTTAAATAATTATGAATGAGCTGGCCGACAGCACGACAATCCCACTTCCTAATGACGCAAGTGCAACGACTTCCAAGGGTGACCATAACAAGTTACCTAGAGCCATTTGCTAATGAGATTGCTCACTGCGTGTTATGTCCCCTTTAGGATGCGCTGATTGGCCTCTCTACCTGCGCGTCGACACGAGGCCAGGGCGCTGTGTGGCAATGACAGTCACCAGCGTCACAAGGCACAATGACACACAGCGCGCACCATGTGCCAGACGTCTGACGGTCAGACGCCCAGCGCCGGGCATGAGTCACCAGCAGCCACCGCCCGTGTGTGTGCCAAAACCTGAAAGTTCACCATGTGCTCACAGTGATGGGACACAGGTTCAGTACGGAACATAACTCGGGCCAGTACGGCCGATCCCCAAAGGACTCCTTGATGTATCGCAGGGGAAGAGGGGTGGGGGGGGGGTGGAGGAGAACAACAGTTTTATGCTGCTACCTAACCCCCCCGCCTCCCCCAACCCACCATTTCATCTCCAGATGCTTTGCTTGAAACAAATCCCTCTACAGTTCTTAACTTTTCCTTGATTACCATTAACTGTTTTACCTCCAGCTCAGACATTCACATAGTATCAGATATCCATTTTTCTACATCTCCCTGGCCCATTTGTAGGCCAACATGCTTATTCGTGTTTTAGCGGAGTGCAAAATGAATCACAATCTTGATTGGGGTATATAAAAGCCGTGCTAGGACATTCCTTCCATTCCGTGAAAAACGCAAAGATGATTTATAGTCTGCGCGTTGACATGTCTGAGGTGTATTTTTAATCACCATGAAAGTTTTAATATGAACAAATTACCCCCCTTTTGATTTTGACTGCCAAATCCGTGCCTGCCATCAGCATGGGCCATGATTTTGCATCACACGTGTAAACTCTATAGGAGATGAGAATGCAAACAAGAAACGTCTTGTATTCAATTCTGTCGTTTGTGCGAAAACTATATTATATAATAGAGGTAAAGTGTAACAGTTTAGCATGGCTCCATGTCCATGGACTGGTTGAAGACCAGTTGAAGAGCATTGAAGAGCACTGAACATGGTCTATGGGAATATGTGAACACTCCAATGACCAGCTGGATATCTACAGTACCACCACCCACTGAGGATGAGAGAGAACATGGTGTGGCTAGGGAAGATATGTGTCATGTCTCAAACAAAACAAAACAAAAACACAGTTTGTTTAACACAACACCTTGCCTAATACAAGACTATTAAAAGGTTTCTCTGGACAACAAAGGCAGAACACTATTTATTAGAGATATGCAGGTCCTCTTAAATTAAATAAATAGTAAATTAATACAATTGTATATAGTTGATATACTGGTATATTTTACTTACCAACCTTTCTTAAAGGGGAATATAGTTGACTAAAATGTCTTCATCTCGCCCATAGAAAGTAGTCCTACTGTGGTAATATTAAACAAATCTGTGGTCATGGCCATGAAAAATATCTGCTCCTAATGGTGTTTGTATAATTAAGAAGAATGAATGGATGAGTCAAACAAACGTCTAACGAAAAAGAGATAATTACACTATCACATCATTGAGACTTATCCAAGAAACACAAACAGTCACTGACTGTCAAAGCAATGCCGGGAAACACACAAAATCATTATCGGCAATCCCGAGAGTCTTATAAACAGGCTTAAACTAACGTGCCTAATGCAGAACACACAGAACAAAAGAAACAGATGCGGTGTCTGTGATGAGAATGTTACACTACCTGCATCAACATAAATAGCTGAGTGCTTTGGGGTGAATCACAAGAAAGAACTTTATGATACATACAGTATGGAAAGTAGAACACATCTGAGAAAAAAGCCTCAACGTACCCTGACAATTACATCCATGTCATTAAGACTTTCGCCCCAGGGAGTGAATTGGTAGATCTTGGCTGAGATCCAAATAAATCTAAAATACTCATTCAAAATCGATTAAATAGGATAATGCAATTTGATGAACGAGCATGTTTCAAAGGACTTGCTCCAAACTTGGCATTAGCTTAATTATTTTCCTGCAATGGCCATTCATTCTCACAGTCTGTCTCGCCTGGTTAACAACTCAACTGTTAAGGCTCTTTTAATCTGTCTTCATGTACAGGAGTAATACAGGGGTATCAAATGCCCAGATTTAAAGATTACATACAATAGCCGTCAATATCGCGCCTTGTCGTAACATTCAGAGCTGACACTGAAGGTGAGTACAGCTTTAAGGTGTGCATGACAAGCAAACAATAATAGCCCTCAACACCCTTGACATACTTCAAAAGGCATCAATTACATTCAATTATCACATAAACATTTCCGTTTAACATGCCATGATACGGATGTATACCGTTTCAAGCTGCAATTGTCTGGTGTGAAAAATCTGCCTTTCCATTGAAAATGACTGGCACTTAATTTCCAAGGGTGAAAAAATTATTCCATCTTACCACAGGCTAGGATTAACAAAGACAAACGGGAAAATAATATCATAAATTGAATTCAGGTGAATGCAGGAAATTCCCTTCTGTATGACAGACAACAAAAGGAGCCTATTTAAATGGAACAGGAAGGAAGAAATAGTTTTCAACGTCTTGCCAACTATGCTGGATAAGAAAACACGTAACATGTGGGCGACAGTGGCGCAGTGAGTAGAGCGGGCAACCCGTGATTCAAAAGTCACTGGTTCGATCCCTCACACAAGCGTTGAGGTGTCCTTGAGCAAGACATCTAACTCTAACTGCTCCCAGTAGTTGGTCGCACCTTGCATGGCAGCATTGGTGTATGAATATGAACATACAGCGCTTTCAGTTGCCGGACGCTTAGAAATCATATATATATATATATATATATATATAATAATAATATTCTATAAATGCAGTCCATTTACCATAAGAATACTTAAGAAGACAAGAAACAAGCACTGCCTTAACCCTCTTGGGCATGGAGTTCACCAGAGCTTCACAGGTTGCCACTGGAGTCCTCTTCCACTTCTCCATGACGACATCACGGAGCCCCACAAATAGGGTTTAGGTCTGGAGATATGCTTGGCCAGTCCATCACCCTAAGCTTCTTTAGCGAGGTGTGTTTGGGGTCATTATCATGTTGGAATAGTGTCCTGTGACCCAGTCTATGAAGGGAGGGGATCATGTTCTGCTTCAGTATGTCACAGTACATGTTGGCATTCATGGTTCCCTCAATGAACTGTAGCTCCCCAGTGCCGGCAGCA
>JAODOY010069761.1:0-16313 GCA_025399855.1 Forbesichthys papilliferus
AAATGCATGTTCCTTACAAATGTGGCTTCATTTAAAACGGGAAATAATTAGGCTTTCCAATGGTATAAGATGTATTGCCAATAAGCATTGCAACAAAGATATAATCTACCACACGAAATCCCTTACTTTCGGTGTTGTTTATGTATAGAATACTGTATAGTGTAATTTTGTCAACCTAAACTAGAAATTATCCCTTTTTTGTTTCTTTCGCTTAACTAGATCTTGTATGTGTATAATGTAAACATTATGTCTTTTGTTTTTCTGCTAACATTAACTTTGTCAGAGACCTTAATCTTAGTAATAGCTAAAGTTTACTTGCATCTAGCAAGTCCAATGCGGTCCAATGCCCTCCTAAGCGGTTAGCAGTTGCACAAGACCATTTAGCTTCATATAAATGTGGAAGTGAGTCTGGGGTTTGCAGTATTCATTCACACAAAAACTCATTACTGATCGATCTGTTTTGTCACCGCCTACATCCGTCTTCCGGACATGGCATCACATTAGCTGGTTAACCCTAACCCTGGTTAAAATATAACTGCGGAAGTCTGAGGTTAATATAAACTTTGGGTTTGGACTTTTGTTGTGAAACTGCATCTGTGTGAACCTGTTTGTCTGCCTTTTTTTGTATGTGTATCTCAAAATACCCACAAATGAGCCCAGAAGACAGACACCAACACTACACTTCCAACTGTTCTGTCTGTTTCTATATGGAACTGCTGACTTCTAGTCATTAGTCTTTTTGTTTTTCCAGGAGATAAAAGTGAAGACAGTGATTCTGATCCATTTAAAGCATCTGCTGTCTAACACAATGACACAGACGTTGCTTTGATTTCACTAACAATCTCACAGTGATCCTTGCAGGCTTGCAGCCCAGGCGTGCAGTGTTTGTGTCTGCCGAGCGCCATTTAACATCCTTCTTGTGTGTTAATGAAATGATGGTGCACTGCACCCAAATATGATGTTGCTGTATGTAGAATCTGCAGAAAAGGTATATTTTCCAGGCCTCTGTTTGCATGGAAACGTATGTGTTTGAGAAAATGACATGAAAATCCCTATTTATATTTCACTCCTCCAAATCTACAACTAATTTTGTCTATAGATTGTATGAAGGTAATTTGTATACACAAGCCTATAGAGTATGGAAACATATAATTACAATCAATAGGCACCAAACATTTCCTTGTTTATGTCATAATTTAAACCAGTTATACAGTATATAGGCTTAACTTTGAACTTCTCTGTGGATCTGCAGGGTCTAAAATCAAACAAAAACAGCTCTCCCTTCAATGTCCAATGGAAACACAATGCAAAGCCTATAGGGCATATTTATTGTGAGCGGTGTTCACTACTTTGTTTGTGTTCTTATTTAAGGAGCCAAGGCTATACAGAAATACCATACTTTTTATAAATACGCACAGAGTTCGGCAAGCTAGCGGAATGCGAGAAGATACTGTATTTGGTGAATTAGAAAAAAAGTGCATCTTACAATTAGCTCGCAATCGCAGATTATACCTTTACTACATTAACTCACTCAACAGAAATCATCCCTAGAAGTCCCCTACCTCTAGTAAATCCAATTTAGGCTTACTGATCCTACTGGAGTTTCATAACACTTATTAGACTAACCAACCTGAACATTATTTGAAGGTAGATAGGCATCGGATGGCTTCAACTTTATGGGAAACAGATTCCTTTCCTGTTGCTTTTGCCCGCTGCTTCAAACACACCACCTCTTATTCAGATATCCACACACAAACAAGGGGTGAGTGAAGATTCAATTGCAGATGCTATCAAAGCTGTCCAGATAATGCTCACATAGCTCTGTGTGCATGTTTAAATTAAGATGATGCACAGGCTTGCTAAAAGTCTTACTAAATCACGCCTCTTATAGGCCATGTAAATTGCAAGGCCTAACGATGGAGCTGAAGATGACTCAGGAGTTTGAAACATGTAATTGCCTTATTGTTGTTTAAGAGGTGACTCCGTATGTATTGCTGAGATTTGTCATGGTGTTGTTTATACTCTTGTTTGTCTCAAGATTGAGGCTGAGATGTATTCTTCTCATGTTAATCTCCATGTTCAGTTTGTTTAGTGAGTTCATCTGCTGCATGGTAGCTTTACTGTTAACCCATAGCATCGTTGTATTCTATCCCATGTTTACAGAATCTCTCCATGCATGATACTGACGCTAAGGTGAAACGTATAAGGCCACTGTTTTAATTTGAGTGTGTCCTTGTTATCTCAGCATATTTCATATAAATATTAAGATGCAAAAAGCCAGTCTACAGTTGGATTTTAATATTCCTGAAATGTAAATATCCTGAAGCCAATAAATTTCTGTTAAAAATAACTTTTAAATTGGGTATATATAATTAAAGGACACATTGTGTAAACATATTCCTGTAACCTAGTTAGATGGATGCCTGTTAGTTTCCACCTGTGTTCTACAACACAGACTGACCCAGCACCATTTCATTGACTATAGCTGACCAGCAGGTCATGTTACTTGTAGTTCACTTCTTCAACTTCAATATGTTTACCTTCTGCATCCTCTGAATAAATGTAATCATTTAAAAATATTATTCGTAACTCTGTCTTGTGTCTCGCAGCCCCCCATGGGGTCCCGCCCCCCACATTGAGAACCACTGAGCACAGAAACATAGAGGCACACAATGTTTTTTGTGTTATTCTCTGCTATAATCCATTTCACTATTATGCAATCGTTGTTGGCTTTCATTAGCTGTAGGCAAGTCCTGGCACAATATGACATGTTTCAGCTAATCTTGTGGATTTCATTCTTTCAGCCTGTTTCAAGCATGGGGTTTAAAAAATAATTATAATAAGTTATTAGTTGAGGTACTTGACGAGGTCAGCCAAAACTGGCTACGTACAATATTGGTTACCTGTATTCTGTCAGCCTAACTCAGGTATGAATTTTGAATCAACATATGGTCTACTAAAGCTCCCCAAATTTGAATTATAATATCTGTATTCATTGTTTTTATTATATTTCAAAATATAAACAGGTGCTAAAATGTGGAGTTATAGGGTGCATAATATAGTGTATGGGAAGGGTGAGTGGGGGGGGGATTATAGGTTCGAAGCAGCCATGTTTTGTGGTGACTGGTGGTAATGCACTTTTAAGAACTGTCTCGAAAGACACACCCCATTAATGCTATGCACATTTTTGCACATTTCTGCATGAATGAACCAATAGAACTTGCTTTCACAACTGCGCAGTCCTTATCTTCGATTCACGTGCCTTGCTGTGCAGTGAGCAAAGCCTTTTGCATGTAAGAGCTCTCTAAAACACACACCTCCTTATAGATCTGTATGTTATTCTGGAATCTTCCACTGCCAATAGCCAAATGCTAACTTGAGATTAATAAATAACCGCATGGTCTGGTATTTCTTCCTTTGTAAATAACATGTGATAGCGTCTGCATGGATGTTTTTTTGAGATTACATTCTACAACACTCACACTTGGACAAAGGTCCAAATAATTTTTGGATTGCTATTTTGATTTGTTCTGCAAAGTGAATACATCTGTGAAAGATTTGTCAGTTATATTATAATAAATATATAATATAACTCAACTTAAATCAGCTGAAGACAAATTAAGTCAGAGTATTTATTAGGATATTATTTGTTTTTAATAATTACATATCTACATTGTGGAGAGTAAGATAAACAGGCAGACAAACAGAACAACAGAGATATTTTTATTACTGAGCTGCTAATAGCTCTACGGTGCCATAAATCCCAAGGCTTTCCAGGAAACTGCATAAAATGTAAAGGCAAATAAACATTGACCTATTTCTTGGTAAAACGAGTGCCTTGTTTTCCATGAATCAATCTAATATTATTTGTACTATGTAATAATATATTAATTATTGTGCTTTCATACTGTAGTTTCTAAAGTCACATTTGAAGTTTTCTATTCAAGACAACAATTGTATTGTTACATTTAAAAGCATTTGGAAAGAGCTTTTATTTATAGGGCAATCATGTCAGCAGATGATGTTATCAAAGTGTACAATAACAGATATATTGAGAAGCAGTTATGGCTTGTGGACATCTCAAGAATGCTAACAGGTCGGTAGTAGACCACCCCACCCCTGCTATGGCTCTTCTCCTTTTTTTGTGTTGTGCAAATAGCCTATACCTTTTGTGACAATGTATGGATATCTTTTATTAAGAGTTAGTTTATAGTGTATAGTAGCATCTCTGCTTACAACAATATGCCACTTATTAACGTTATTAGCAAGGTTTTAAAATGGAAAGCATCTTAAAAGTAGGGTAGTCATTCATTGTTTTTGTGAGCTGTGTTCCGTGAGCACTATTTTGTTTGTGTTCCTATATAGAGTTGTGTAGAAGTACCTGATCATTTTTCAGCATGCACAGAGAACGGTAAGCTAGCTGTTGGGCTAACAATATCCCTAACGGCTCCCCAGATAGACCTGTGACTAACAATCCATCTGGCTTGCCAGGTTAAAGAGTAGCCTGGCATGTGTTTGTGTGTTTATGCACAGCCTATTATGATGAGCTCATTGTTGCGGGCAACATCTGCTCACTCAGGCTAGCAACATCACCATCAACATCAACAACAATACAGTTGAATGGCTGCAGAAATTCTTAGAAGGATTTTAACCACATTGCCTGGAAGTTGTAGTCCCGTGCTCTTGCCTGCTGTGTTTAAAAGGCACTGAAAGTCATGGTCTACCAAATAGCGGTATGCCAATTGGGGAATTGAACCTCTGTCCTCTAAACCAGGAACCTGATTCAAGTTGAGCCCTGATGGGGGACAACCTCATCAACCATTATCCTTTATTCATTCACAATAACAGTAGGCTACTGCAACCAGCAACCAGCATTATCTTTATCCATTGTTTATAATTCATATATAATGCAGGGTGTTTTGTTCCAGTCTAATACATTTTGGTTGTCATTTAGTGGACGATATCAAAATACTCTTTCTACGTAGTCGTGGATTGAGCTGTTAACGTTAATGTTTTTTTTAAATGTTTTATTATCACATTATTCCAAGTTGTTCTTGTTTGTGCTGTGCTAGCCACAAGTGCAGGTTAGAATATGGGTCAGACAAAGCTCTATTATGCTCTTTGAAAGTAGTGAATGCAATTTCCGTAATGCTAGGATTTGATGAAACGCCCACCGGCCTATCTTGTGGTTGTTTTGGGAACCCGATGTGGGCATATGATGAGCCAGTACACACTTAGTCCGCATGACGTCTCCTCTGTGCTGTGTTCACTAAAACATCCATTCTAGTGGGTCATCCAATCTGACAACTAAACCTTGACAGAGGATGTGTCTCATGCCCTGTGCTACTTGATTACAGGGCAATTACACAGATATGTTTATTACAGATACATTTCATGTATATGAACGTGAGAACAGAAGAAATCTGATTAATATTTATGATCTGAAATCATGTTTACAAGACACAGTATTTTATTCTGCAGGTCCTTCTACCATGGAGGTCTCAATGTTTGCATACAGTATAATGTTAGCATTGGCTCAGCTTCTACTTCTGTATTTTTAACTGACATTATTTGAACTACTACATTTGAATGTATTGCTTTAAAACTCCCTGGATCCCAACCTCTGATTATTTTAAATATATACCGTATAGAAACCATCTGTCATGTTTTTAACAGAATTGCCCACACTATTTGCCATGATTAGTGCCAATGTACTGTTTTTAGGTGATTTTAATATCTATGTTGACAGAACTGCTTTCATGTTGTTACTTGACGACCATGGTTTCATCCAAAATGTCACTTTCCCCACTCACAATAACAGTCACATCATTGATGTCTGCTCTACTGGTGTTTCTCCTGTTAATGTCACTGAGGGACACCTCCCCATATCTGACCACAAACCCATCCCCCTCCCAAAGCAACGACCCAACAGAATTGTCCTCACTATTTGGATTGATTAGTGCCATGTACCCCAATGTACTGCTTGTAGGTGATTTTAATATCCATGTTGACAGACATATTCATTTGCTGCTGCGCCATCACATTTTGAAAAATTAAACTAACGTGTACCTCTGTCTCACATCTCTTTCCTCATCACCACTCACTACAATGACTGCCTTTGCTCCTCTCTGGATAGCCTTGCTCTCCTCAAATTATTTTTTCAACAGTAAAGCACCTACTTGAACATCCTAATAACTCCCACCCTGTCCCCATCCCAGAATTGCGCAATTTATTTCTGGATGTCTTCAATGAAAACATTTTCAACATCCACCTCCATCTACAATCACCCTCCACCCCTGCTGGGAACCTGTCCTGGATGAACACATCATTGGACTCAACCTCTACCTCTTACTTGATTCCACTGCACATATGACATGGTACCACAGTCAACTCATTCACTAAACTCCTCAAAACACATCTCTTCAAAATTGCCTATGAGATTTAACCATTTGTTAAATTGTTACTTGACTCCCTTGCCCTCCCAACAAACATGTATTATTATTTTATTTGAGTTATTTTGTATATATTTTGTATATGTTGTATTTCCCAGATATTTTTGTTTTAAATGTGTCTTATTTCTAGAATGTACTGTTTATTCCTGCCTTGGTAAAATGTTTATTATAAAGTATATAAACATTGTCTCAGCCAAATGTTTTATATCTTTGTATTTGCCTATTTGCAATTTAAGATGTCCTTGAGTGTTTTGAAAGGCATCCAGATAAAATGTATTATCATTATTAGTATTATTATTATTGGTCAAAATCAAATGATCATTTGATCGTCTGACACGCTGGTGATCTGGATCAAGATCACTGTTTTTAGACCAACAGCAATTTGTGTTTGTGTGTATGCAGGTTTATCCAGGCTACATGTTATTAGTAGCCTGGTGTATGCTCCACTGGCCACGCTCTATTGGGAAGTGTTGGCAGTCGTATCCTCCAACATGGCGTAGACCTCTTGTTCATTTTGAAGAGCTGAACCAATCGGCGGTTGCTACAATTGTTTTGTCCCTCTCATCTAGTTCTACCACTGATTGGGCCGCTAGTATGGTGGCTGTGCAAATGCTAATGTGATCAGGGTGTCCAGGCTGTAATCTCAGATAAATAAATTGATCTGAGAGCATAGTCGGGAGGAGTCAAGCTAGGCTATGGTATAGTGCTGACAAAAGCCATTTTTTCTAATGTGTCAACAGCCACGTGAGTAGGATACACTAATACAGTGGTTAGCATCTCCAGTATTTGGGCCCCAGATTCCTGTAGCTCTGTAGTAATCTCATCATAAACAATTTGACAACTCCACTGACAAAAACTGATTCAGAGAAAGTATAATTTTACTTAAACAAAAATGAATTCATGACAATGAATACTCTAATTTACTATATTGAGATATTTTGAGAATATGATTATTATATGGATTTTCTGTGAAGTCAAGTGAAGTACAACTTAGAATTCATAGGCTTGAGTGTGCTCACAGAACATGCACGGAATTGTTAAGGAACTGCAAGAAATGAAAGAATTATTGTAGCAGATAGTATACTGTGTTTCCCCATAACTGTGTAGGCCTATACACCTTACAGTATAGTGTCAGAAAGCAGATCTTTTTTGTTTACCTAATAATTTAAATGCCATTATTTTGAATGTGTGGAAAGTGATTGTTGTTCATGATTTATGAACAACATTTAATTGAAGAAAGACAGACAGAGATTTGTCCTGTTAAAACAAAGATTTCTCTGTAAAACAAATAAACATTTCTAAGTCTGAGTGTTTTGTGAGGGCAGATAAGAACTCAAGCACATAGAGAGAGAGAGAGAGAGAGAGAGAGAGAGAGAGAGTGTGTGTGTATGTGTGTGTGTGTGTGTGTGTGTGTGTGTCATGTGCTTTAGCTGTGAGAAGCCGTGCATGGGAAGGTCACTGGATGAGAGGAGATAATAAGGGCAGATTTCATCCAGAATGAAACGTCACAGAGATACAGTGTGACCTCTCTCTCTCTCTCTCTCTCTCTCTCTCTCTCTCTCTCTCTCTCGCTCACTCACACACAGACACACACACGCACACACACACACACACACACACACACAAACAAAAACAGGCCTTCAAAAACAAAAAAAGGCTTATTACCAATGATATACAAGTTTACATTTTAGAGGATAGACACACAACATCTTACTGTGAAAATGTTTGTCTGTGTTTAGGGATTTGGGAGAGGGAAGGCAGTTTTAAAAAGCAGATTTGACAGAGGACACCCAGCTTTGTAAAGGTTAAGTCCATGAACTACTGTAGGCTAAAACGTAAAAGAGACATCTTGTCAGTAACAACGGTGTGTTATTGCACATGTGCAGTATGTGCCCTTGAATGTGTGAGGGGACAAAGCAGGGTGAACATAGTTTGGACAGAACAGCATGGTCACCGCATGCAGCCTACACGTTCTGGGACACTGTTATTTAGTGCTATATGGAGGTGTTGTCTGGTAAAACCAACAAATAAACAATCGTATGCCTTTTTTCTATACTATTATAAAGCAGGCACAACTCTCCTCTCCCCTTTATCCTCGCCATTGTACTAAAACTGCATCAGTCCACTCACCGAATGCACCAGCATTGATGTGTCTCAACACAATTCACGTCAGAGTTTAGAGTAAAGATACTCATTAAATGCCAAGCAGTCTCGTGTTTTTATTTTGTTTGGTCCGCACCTGCACTCACCACACACACAAAATGTACAATACCTAAGTATTTTTGTAGTATTCTTTTTTTATTATTAGCCTACATAAAAAAACTCTTGGCGCTCACAATATTTTTTGTATTACAATAAAATAAAGTATTTCTGTTCATTTCTTTTGATTTTACACAATGTTTATATAAATGTTATCATATGTTTGGCAATTAATTCCTTACATGTTATATTAATAATTACTATTAAATTGTTAATAAAGGCTTCATACAGTCATAGAGGTGTCCCAAACTGCAATACCCCTACATAACCTGCAAGATAACTAAAAAATCAAATTAAAAGTTTTCATATTTGAGATCATATGTATCATGTCTGTTTTATGAATGAGTCCCCAAGAGTCACACCCAGAGATGTTGTGACTCCTCCCCATTCTACCGGTCAAATGATAAATGTACATTTATTATCAACAATATCATGCGTATGCAAGGCGTCTTGACTGTGACGTTAGATGGAGATTAAAGAATTAGTGCCCTTTCTTAGCACACAAGCGTGGGCTGATATTACAAAATATGTGTATTGTGTGTGTGTGTGTGTGTGTGTGTGTGTGTGTGCGTGTGTGTGTATTAGTTTGATTAATTTTAGCCCTCAAGCTCAGCCGCCCAGTTAATGGCTTCTCTCCATCTTTCCACTGCCGGCACAAGCTATGAAGAACAGGAGTGAGGAGAGGAGAGAACATCTATACTGTGTAGGGGGGTGAGTAACACATGCATAGGCCAGAGGAGAACTGCATCATGGCGGCATGTAATACATACATGATGACATCTATATTCATACATATTTTATTTGCACGTACGTCAATGAGTCGAGGGGTGAAAACCAGAGGGGCGTAAGTGACATTTTGGGTGAAACGGAGATGTATATATCAAAGCTCTTGATGAGCTCGTTCTACTGCCAAAAAAGCACAAGAGTTTGGAGTTTAATCTGTTTGGAGTTATTCATTAAAAACCAACAGACTTAAATACCAAACATACTAAGCCAGTTGGTGTCAAAAGGGCATTACTGCACTTACGCTCTTTTGGCGTTGAGAAATGTATATTTGGAAAGTATGTGTTAAGTATTTGTTATGTTATATATTTATTTTATCACAATAGATTGTTATTTCTTTTAAACTGTATGTAACTGCTTTGTTCATATTGTCATCATATGGGCTCATGCATTTAGATGAAATGGATGAAATGTTGGTGTCACTTACCCACCCATCAATATACACTGTATACACACTACAGTATATATAAAGTGTACTGTATTTATATACTGCAATTTGAAAAAGTTATCCACTTCCAGTTCCCATTTCAAAGTATTATGATAATAAACTAAAACATTAGATTTCATGCAATTAATGTAAAGCATTATTATTTAGGTTAATGTAGTTGAAAGTTGGAATTGGTTAAACATGTTATAATGGTCTCACAGCAGTGTCATAGTGGTGTCATATGTATTTCTGTCCATGTCATCATCACCCATCTCACGTCGAACACTCACTGAACTTACTGCAGACCAACAATGCATCATGTGATGAGGAGAGGATAACATTGCATCAGTTTGTGCCCCGAAAACACCAAAACACCTCGAGGACAGTGGGACAGATGGACAAGAACTATCTAATATACTGACCCAGACACACAAACACAAACACAAACACACAGGGGCATATGTGAGTGACACTCTGGCGTCAATGTGCGGCGTCCTTCCATGCGCGGATACTGTGCGCAGGCCTGCGTGAAAGACCCGCCATCTGTTGAGCGACGACGTCAGCCAGCGGAACTCTACTGGCATGAGCTATTGTCTACGGAGACTGACTCCTCAGACAGAAATAGTCGCACGCGCAAACACAAACACACACCAAAGGAGGTAGTTATTTTAGGCCAGTGTTTCCCTCCTCCTGCTTTTCACACTACAGGACGGCTTCCTATAGCTCCCCTACCCCTCCCCTTCCACTAGCCCTGTGGGATAGTGCTAATATTGACATGCTTATTGTGACTCATCAAACTACATTTATCCCAGCCTATATTTTATTTTTATCTAATCTCACAGCTACAGTACATGATTTTGTTATCTGTAATGGTAGCTGTGCCATAAAGATGAATAACATTTGAATTGGTCCTTCACTTGGGGGCCACATTGAAAAATGTCAGAGAACTTCGAGGACCACATTACGTTTTTAACCAACATGCTAAAACACAAAATAGCTAACTTTGTTAACTTGTATATTTGTTATGCATAGACTATTCCTATGCAACACAATTTTCATAATAAAGCGTAGCAGTTCACATTAACTATGTATATATTTTTTACGTAGTAAATAACGTAATATTCTGTGGAGCTCGTCAAGTAATTTTAATTTGTATTATTATTTTTTAAACGTTTGATGTACCAGGCGGGTCGGTTAGAATGTCTCAAAGGGCTGCATCCGGCCCACAGGCCTGACTTTTCCCAGTCCTGCTTTAAAACCACAGTTTTGGGGTTCTTACCAAATCCCAAAAAGATTAGCATACATGCTCACACACTCAGCTGTACCCCCCTCCCAATACACACATACACACATACACACGCACACACATCGATGGCCAGGATCTGAAAAAGCGAAGCTTGCGTGCGTCATTCTACTCTTTTCTACAGCTTGCATACTGGTAGCCCTGTAGCCAATGTTCTCCAACTCAGAGAGCATTATTTATGTTCTGTATCAGTGGTAACGTCTAGCTTTGACTGGTCCAATTGCAATACCTGGCGTGTGTTAGGCTTGTAGATATAACATATGAAGCTTACGTCAGCCTGCTGAATCACAGGTCTTCTGAGCATCTCAATAAAACCCAGAGAATGACTCAGCACATATATGTATGTTAGACTACTGACTCATCTAGGCATCAAGTGATAACATTTTTATTATAGTCTCATGGGCGAATATGTAGTGTGAAATAATATACATATCTGTCACATTATTTATTAATTACATTTTTCTTATTTTTCCAAATGTTTTACCTAATCCTTTTTCTTGTGTCCTGCAACCTGTACAGGTCTATACTGTACATATTCTCTTGTAAAATTATTCACAAATAACACAAAGGAGGTTGTTTATTTGTGATGGCAGTACACCAATACACATTATCATATACTGTATGTGCACATCATTTTGGGAGGTCATTTATTGGATACATTTCCCCTCGTTCCGCGGTCGGTTAGCGCAGTGGTTCCCAACCTTTTTTATCTCATGTTCCCCTTGAGCCATGTTTATGTGTGGATGATTCCCCTAAATGTGTTCTATTGAACGCACAAATCCATGTGTTAGTTAGCTGATTTAATTGTGTGCAGTTTTGATGTGCACGTGAACTTCAGAGTAGTTTAACAATTGACACCTAGCCTGGAGAATTATACAGTAGTTGTGGCAGTCTTGCATACATATATGTTACTGTAGTAATAGAAATTTGTATTATTTTGTACATATTTTGTAAATCATTTGTGACCCCTAATCATTCCAGGTACCCCCTGCTAGCTGCTCAAGTACCCCTGGTTGGGAACCATTTGGTTAGAGTAAAACATGACAAATCTGGTGAAGATCCGGGTTAATTGTGAAACGCAGAGAATGGTTGTTGTAGAGAGAGAGAGAGAGAGAGAGAGAGAGAGAGAGAGCTGTTTATTTAATTAGGCGCTGTATATGGCCCTGTTGTGAGAGAGAGCAGGGTGTATGGCCACTCTCATATCTTGGGAGTCTAAGATACCCAAACCTGTTTATCCCCAGCAGCCGAATTGACACTAATGTGTGTGTGTGTTTGTGTGTGTGGCAGATGCGAGTGAAATTTTTCCACCACAGCCCCGTGACTGGAAATGAAAGCCGTCTTATTGGGAGGGTGAAAGGGGGTGAGGGCTAAACCTTACATTGATTCCCCATTTAAAATACATGACGGACAGCCGCCAGAGTTCCTGGCCTCGCCTCATGGAAAATGTCCCTAGCCTAATACTTGGAGGACATAATACAGTTCATTGTATTTTGTATGTAAATTTCAGGAACATTTTGAGTGAGTTTATGATGTGTGTGTGTGTGTGTGTATGTTTACAGTGCTGTAAATCCACTACAACTTCAATAGTAGCTGCAGCCTCGCTAGCATAACATTCACTGCTTTGTGAGACAAGTCTGTAGTATAGAGAATATGTGCACAGTCAAAATACCAAGCCGCACATCTTGAATAAGTCAGAATGGAAGGGATCTATACACTATAATGTTTGTGGTCCCAACATGATTTCACTTCACTTGATGTTTGAGATTGAGACAAATAGGCGTTAGGTGGACTATTATTAATGACGACACACTAAGTTTCTATATTGTCATACGAAAAGAATTGCATAGGTTTTTTGTTTAATTATATGTGTGTATACTTTTTTTTTTTTGGCGCAGGTACCCAACACACATCCAATATGTGGATTGATGCAAAACAAAATGTTGTCACGAGTCAACCAGGTCCCACTGCCACCTAGTTCCTTCCCCTCTATTTTGCGTGTGTGTGCGTGTGTGTGTACTATCATCTCCCAGGCCAGTCTCCTGGTCCTGAGCCAAGGACCAATCAAGGAGGCGTCGCACCTGGGCCTTGTTGGGCCTCGTTAATAGTTTAAAGCCCACAGACTTGCATTGTTCTGTTAGATCGTCTTGACATATCCCTGTGACACAAGCTGTTCTTTTTGGTAGTCTTGGTAGTCTTTACCCTGGCTGTTTTGTGTTTGTTATATTTTTTAGCAAGCCTTTATTCAAGCCATGCCCTTTATTAGATAATTTTTGGAGTTTATGCTGCTTTTGAGTTCCCCTTGACCTCCCGAATGTGACAAATATTTTCGCACTCAGCAGGGGTGAGCTGGCTGACCAGAATTAAGTATATCTAGTTGTCTGTTGATCCTGTCTTAATTCATAAGGTAATTGATTACACTATACCTTGTATGCATTTCTTGGAATAGTTTAATAAACACATCTTAGAATCATGCTTTTGTACATTTTTCATACAAATTTACCATATGATATGCCAAATAAACAAACTGAAATTGATTTATTTTAATATTTTCGGTTTGTTGGGCCAATCACTTAAATTACGTATTTACTTTAAAATAACAACACCGCAGTCTCAGTGTAACTGTACACAATAAAATATAATTACAATCAATAATTGATCATTCATTTGCATGATCCCTTATTGTAAGTCTACATTTCAGTTAGTATTAAAACATTCAAATAATGTATTAAATTTAATGCCTAGTATCTACAGAAAACTGGACCAAAAACAGAGGCTGTTTCTCAATATGCATTCTTTTCTGTTCTTGTGGACTTGCGAAATGTCATCATTCACAGCCAAGTACTCTTCCAATTCACAAGTTTGCAACTAGCCAAGAACAGATAAAATATCAGGAGTGTTCGCGATTAACGGTTTTTACTAAGGATGCATCCGGTAGTGACTTATGTGTGAACTTGTCTGCGGAATATAGAATGCATTTAGAATTAACAAGCAGCAATGGCAGTCAAGAAAACACACAATACTAGGTATACTATTAGAAATACTAGTTATCTTGTCACAAAATGCTGAATTTTGAAATGCCCCTCCCTCACTTTGGTATAAATACAATAGCCAAGGTTTGACTAAAGCAGTATTCATTTATTTACATGTAGATTCAGAGATAGTGATTGGTATATAAAATGTGAAAGACCGTCAGCTTTTACCAGATGGACTCTACCTAAAATGGAAAAGTCTGTAACAAATTATTCATAATCAACTTGACATTTTTTAGTTTTGGTGAGAAGTTTAATTGTTGTCTTTCAGTCAGGTTTTTTAAAATATGTACATCTAAATATTTGACACATTATTTAACTGGAATGCCATTTAAAGTGGACTCTGTACGGTTATATAAACAGAGAATGTTGCATTTTCAATTTTAACCCAGAAGCCTTGCTAAATAAGTTGATCATATATAAAGTGGAATTTAGCTGCTCTTTATTCTTGAGGAACACAGGTATCATCAGCTAATTGAGATATTTGTATTTCTCTATCAAGAGATTCAAATAATGCAGGTTCAAATATAACAATTCAACAACTATTTTTAAAAAATTGAGCAATTAGTTAGTTAAACCCTTAGATTCACGATAACGCATTCACAATCGTAAAATATATTTGGAAATCTTCACCACTATATGTAAACACTATAAACAAAAAAAAGCTACTTTTTTTCCCCCTTTCTAGCCATTTGGCTCTGGATCACCCTAAAGCTATAACTACGCCACGGCAACTGGTCGTATTCTAGCGACAGCCTAATTACCATTTCTGTTGTCGCGATTGTGCGCATGCTCGTGCGAGGACACTCTTTTAGCTACCTTCTGAGTCTGCACAGAAAACAGAAACAAGGAAGTTGCGGGACTATTACTGACAGCTATTGATGAGTCAACCACAACACTGAAACCAAAATAGTAGCATAGTGCTTGCATTATCAAATTTTGGAATTTCTATGCCTCTTCAAAATTAAATGAAGAGAATTCTAATGAATCATAGGAAACAATCAGGTGAGCAACACAATGCATATCCACCCATCCATTTGCCGTGATTTGGAGGTATCATGTTGACATGCAAACAGTAAACAATTTGCTTGGTTTTGGGCTGCTGAAAAAAAATGTATGTTCTCATTGTTATTAGGTTGTGTTTTTTTTTTCAGCGTTATATTCGGTTTTAATAACTAAAAGCATAGTTGTACAGTCTTAACATTTTTCGTCACACTTTAATCCCCCCCACATAAAAAACATCTGTTGCGCCACAGAAAGACTCCTGGACATTTCTGTTGATAAGCAGTCGCTCCCACACGCACGATCGAAAATCGCTGCGGTGTAGTTCTAGCTATTACAGAGGGCCGGTGTTATGTCCCTACTGGTTTCCAAGTAAACTGGTTTCTTTCTCGTGCATGTGGTGTGCGCTCGTTTTTTCTTAATCTAGAACTTCTAGAATCTAGAATCTTCTAGCGACAAATTACAATTTCTTTAATCGTGATCGTGCGTGTTACACGCACAAGAGCAGGCTCGTTCGAGGACGCTCTTTCAGCTAACTTCTGAGTCTGCGCGGACACCATAAACCGCAACAACGAGAAATTCTCTATATTTCACGAAGTTTAAAGTGTTCTATATACATTCCCGCTACAACTCATTTTCTATACTACATTCCTTCTACAACTCATAGAACTATTTTAAAATAAGTTTTAAGTTTGATTCAAGCCAGATTCGATATAACTATTTCTGGAGAGAAAATAAAATAAAGCGAGTCTATTTTAATATAAACTAAGTAGGCTACATCATAATTACTTTAACATTTTTGGTTGTTTTAAAACAACTGGTTAGTGTTAAATTTTCAGCAAGGATGCCACAAAACATTTATCCAAACTATTTATAAGGTTTCCATAGCAACTTAGAGTGAAAACCGGATCTACTTCTACGGTCATGGACGAGCGTTCGAATTTAGCGGGAACGCGCATAAAGTCTTTGAGAGTGGAGATTGAGGAAAGAAAGCTGCAGAAATGGATGGGTATGTTATGTGTAATGTATATGCAACCACAATGATGTGATAGCATATA
>JAODOY010069772.1:5762-16313 GCA_025399855.1 Forbesichthys papilliferus
CCCCCCCCCGGTTATCTGGTGTGGAATGATATGTGTGTTTGTGTGCGTGTCTCTTACTTGTGTTCATGTCAGCGTGAAGAGGGAATGTGTGAAGAGAAAAATGGGAGAGGGCAAGAAAGACGGAGACAGTCAGAGGGTCACTTAGTCAGTAATGAACGCAACTGGTCACATTGGCTGTCTGGATATTGAAATAAGAGAGAACCCAGCCTTTTCCAATATAACCCACAGTAGATCATACTACAGTACTACACCTTACACTTACTCACACACACACACACACACACACACACACACATATATATATATATATACATACTAAAACTCTGATTATTACCAGTTCTAGTACGTCCTGTTATATAATTTTCATGTGCAGATGGATCCATAACCCTTATTCTCATTCACTCGTTCACATGGAACCATGCAGTCTGACTGAGGCAAAATAGCTCCACACTGTGTCCTACAGTTGTAGTAAAGTACAGAATATACTGTAACTGGTAGAGCCAATGTGTTTTTATTTTCCTGTATACAATTCAGAATATTAACGTTACTACTTTTATTGAAACTGAATATTATAGGCTACTGTGTAGATGCTGATTTATCTTTGTTTTCTTGAATTACATAATGCAAACCCTATCACCACCTTTTGCCCAGGAGCACGAACGTGTTGTCCCTCCATGAAATCTGCTTGATTACTGCTCTAGGGATGGTATTCAAGCAATGCTTCACAGAGGCATGTGGGTGGTTAGACATAGTTCCGCTTTGGTATTTCATTAGAGCTGGTGTCCAAGCGGCACCGCCCTCATAGGGCCATCCTACAGTGCCGGGGGCTTATTAACCTCCCGGAATATAGCAGGGTAGACAGGCAGGCACAAAGGAAAGTATGCAGTGGTGCTACGTGTTCAGGTACATGTAGGCAATATTCATGGCACACAGAAACACTGGCAGGCCTGCAGGAGCCAACACAAGGAACGGCCACACACACACACACCAAGGGCTGTGACGGCCAAGTCACGCCACGCACGATGTATTTCTCACAATAATAGTTTGTTCTTAGCTTTAGCAGCCCCCCGTCCGGGCATCTTGTCTTTGATGCCCACCTCCCCTCCCTCCTTCCTCAGGTATGCCCCAGCACTCCTTGTCACTATGGAAACAGATGATTCTTTTTTTGCACATACCTTTCCCATTTCCAAATCCCGCAAACCCCACCTCATGACATTGCGTCTCATAGACATGGCTAAACAACACCACCACACCTGTATTTTTCCATGCGTTCAGCTATGCAATATAGCATGTACTGTAGCATGACAGACGGACGGAAAGACAGGCAGGGAGGTGTGTGTGTGTGTGTGTGTGTGTGGAGAGGTGGCACACAGGCAGCTGTGAAGGGGCTCTCTCTCTCAGGTAACACACAGGGTGAGGCTGACTGCCTCGGGCAGAGCTGTAACTACAGTATACATAACAGCTGTCATGTCTGCTTTACTTAAACCTGTCAGTGTGTATCCATCATGCTTCGCTGTGGCGCCCAGACAGACCTGGGTATCAGAGACCGTATACAGTAGGCTGCCCGGCTACCCCCTGATTCATAGGGCACCAGGCCAAGGCGATTGAATTGACAACAGAGACATATAGGCAGCCTATAGTGTTCAAACGGCCATGGAATTCACATGAGAGAGCAGTATGTGCATTATTTTAATGGGTTGCTTTGTGGATTTGACGCTGGCTTTATGTTACAAAAGGTTGGGTCAGTGATTGTAAGTTGATACGCTTTTTGTAAAGTTCTGTGAATATCTCCTCACGGATTAGTCGGCTATCGGTCTGTGCTGTGTGTGCAGAAATGTATATAGGAACACAAACAATGTGGTGCAGACCGGACTACCTTTAAGAGCATTTCTAAAATGTTACTGCTAACATCACACTGGACACATGTATGTTCAATTGGACAAAGAGTATCTGACCTGCACGTAAATTCCCTGAACAAAATGCAAGAATAGAGAAGAAAATAATAGTAATTAGAAAGACATATAGGGAGAATGTATAGCACCTCCATTCAAGGTTTAGTTTGTTGTTGTTATAGGATGGTCATTACAAAATCAATATTACTATTATTTAACTGTACAAAATAATACCAGGTGTATCCTAAACTAATCTGAAATAATGTAAAGAGAATGTATCTGAACAATAGTGTTTTTCGTTGTGCTCTTTTACAGTGCTGATTTTATGACATTTTATTGTTAGCGGACTATTTTCATTCTTCCTTGGTCCTGTCTATTAATTTGTCCATACCATCTTTTTAGCTGTTCTCTCTTATTAACTATTAAAAAAAAATACATATAATAATTATACAAATATTCCTCTTTTCCTTTTCCCTTTTCCTTAAAAATTGGCCTGATATGAGCCCTGCTTGTCTATGCACAAGACATGTTTATCAACTTTCCAAAACATAAAATGATAACTTACAGTACCAGACAGTTGGGCAGGAAGCCATGTTAAAATATAAATGCGTGTTGGAACTTACTATTCGTGAATTTTAAATAGCTTTCCTCCTCTTAAGGGATAATATATTCTTGTAAGCCCCTCAGCTGCTTAGTATTTATTTATTCATAGATTAATGTTTCAGGTGTTGTTATTCAATATGAAAACACATAGGAAAGACACATCTCTCAAAGCGTACTGTAACACTGCCAAGATCCCTGCAACCCAAGTCTAAATAAACAGTAGTTAGGCTGTAATGCTAATGGCTGTAGCTACAATCAGGGTAATCCATCACTGAGGAAATCTAAACACAGGTGAACCTGCTTTTCTGAAAGAAGCCATCCTTGACGAAATCCCAAATTACATGAGCTTCCCACCAGTTTAAAATATAATTTGTCATTGCATAGAATTAATACAGTATGTCACTATTTAGACATACTCAGGAAAATATGAGACAGTCCTACAACCACTAAATATTGTTTTTCAATTGTTGCTTTTGATCTGAGGAAAACAATATTTTCAAGAATGATCATATAATTTACTCAAATTTTAAAAACTATTATAGAAATACAATACATACATCTTCACATGAAACAGTTTTCAACATTGTTGTTCTCTTTGAGCTGTCAGATCCTTTTATGTTCTGTTCTCTCATCCTCTGTTCTGTCATCCGACCTTTCTTGCTGTCCTAACCTTTTGATTGAAATGGGTGGGCTGTCAAGTTCAGCAGAGTGACAGTTCGCCCATCATTGAAACAAGAGCTGTTGTTACATTTACAGATCAAATCATCGTCTTGTCATCTTTAATTCCTCTTGATTCGCCATAACAGAGCCCCGATTACCACTGATTAGAAGCGTATTTCACTGATGGCAGGGCAACAGTGGAGAACCCAGACGAGATGTTCCATGTCTGTGAGGAGACAGCTTGTCAGCCAGACAGCCGTAACAGCAGCAGCTGTGTCAAGGAAAGACAGATGAGAGCATTCGTGGTGGGCCAGACCTTCTCTTGTGACCTGAGCAACTGAATCGTACTAAGAACAAGTCCCTTTAAAAGCTTGAATCTTATAAGGCCCACAATTGAACTGTGTTCTGTTGTAAAAGGAAGAATGAATAGAAGAGTTTCACCATCAACTTCTAAGGTCTTTTCAAGAGACACAGGCTGCACCGCATCTTCCACTGAATGCAATAATAAGTGGCCTCATCATTATCAGTATTATTTACATTGAATAATAAATGGCTAACGCAGCTGCAGAAATGGCAGTTAAAGTAGTAAATAGTCGCATGGTTTTGTAAATGTGTGCCATTGTAAATAGAACGCTATTTAATAACCGGGATACTGTATATCATGTATACGGGGATATGAGTAACCTGTTTTCTCTGTGGTTGTGTACACCCTATCCCGAATATGATCAAAACAGGTCTATTTAAATGCACTGATTGTCATAACATACAAGATTCCATCATGTACATAATACACACAACTGACAAAACTGGTGCTTAAATGAAATGACAATTAACTGGAATATACAGTGGAGTAATTGTGTCCTGAGCAGCGAATGACATCAACTCTCTTTGTGTCTGTTGTAATCCAAACTCTGTTCTTTGTTTTCATAGGATGTGTGTGCATGTGTAACGCCCGAGGTGGCGGGGCCGAGCGCCCGCCTCCCTCGGTCTTCCTCCCCGGCATTCTGACATCAGACCCGTTACCTGCTCATCTCCTGACACGCCTGCCACACCTGCAGGAGAGCGCAATCCCTGTCACCTGCTGCCCATCAAGGCTATATCTGTTGTCTTGTTCGTCTTGTCAGTGTCCGTGATTGTCGTGTTATTGCCTGTTTGTCTCCTGCGACGGAGTTCGCACAAGCTTTGGTTAAAACGTTACGAGCACTACTGTTCTTTGGTAGCATACACTGCCAGAGCTTCCTTAGTCTGCGCCTGCACTCACCTCATCCACGACAAGTCCTCACAGCATGTTAGTGTGTGTGTGTGTGTGTGTGTGTGTGTGTGTGTGTGTGTGTTTGTCTTTGTCTTACTTTCCATTCACTATTTTGTCTTGCATCTGCTATCATCATACATGTTCTTTTATTCCTGATTATTGTGAACCGTGTATTGTCTTTTTGCAGTCCATAGAGACAAACATGCACCTTGACAAGCAAACAGAAGAATTTTAACCTGCCTGTTAACCTGCAAGCATGAGCCTCCCACTCACAACTATTATTGAGAGGCCCCTTAGGACATATGTGGAATTTATAGACTTGACGTTTAACATGGCTTGTGATCGCTTAACACTGCTGGTAGGCAATGCTTAGTACACGGTTACAACATCCTAAGACAATGTATGAATCAATGTGGCCTTGGGGATCAATAACCTGCATGATCTATGTAATATTGTGGACCTTTAAACCTTATGGAGTTGTCATAAAATAGCTAATGACAATAGATTATTCATGGATAGGTGATTTTCCATGTGGGTTATTTTGTGTTGGCATTGTCTTTTCAAAACCAAGACATCTAGGGTATCATACATGCCTTTATTACTGAATCCAAATGATCCATGTCTATGTGTAGTTTGTATGCAAAGTATCCTCTTTTTCCCCATTACATTCCTCTGTCTGTCTACAGCAAGAATTTAAGATGGCCAGCACTTGCCTGGCATACCAGTTAGTCACCAAACTATAGCTTATGGAAATGTGACCACATTCCTGAATAGTTAACGTGACACGTAGTAAATGATATCTCTGGGGATCTCACGCACAGAAAGGCCGTACTGCTCAGGAGCTCGACAATGATAACAGACCTGACTTCAGAGGACATAGCACCTAAAGAAATTGTTATTGGTATCACATGGTCAATAAATCTCTCCTTTGTCAGGTTTCAGATGACCATTTTGGGTAATACTTTACTAAAATGATACACAAGCTCTTCTAGTTACCCTAGACCAATCAGGAACGACTACAGCAGTTGTCTAATCCATTTGATCATTGGATCAGAATGTTTCAGGCCACCAGAAATTGGGTATGGTAACAACTTGGTCTCATTTGCCACTGTAGACTAACTGTCGGTTACTGTAGTAGAATAGAGAGCCGAAGTCACAAAAAATATGTATGGTATTTACTGCTTTCACTAAAACAATGCTCTCTTCGGCTTGAGGATTGTTGCGCGACAACGTCATGACACTTATGTGACACAGGACTTGTAGTTCTATTAATTACACATTTTCACAGTCTTACACTTCAACAAATGCACGACAAACTGAGACATTCTTGACTCAAATACTTTTCTTTTAAATAGTCAAAGATCATATGTGTGCTTCGTGTCACAAAGCAAACAGGATCTAAATATATTTGTGTTCTCGCCATTGACTACCACACATATTTTTACCAACCTAAGGTCCCAGAATGTGGAAGTGACTTTAGCTCTCTATACCTCCCATGAGCTCTGTGGGACATCCGCAGAACTTTGCTTTCAGATTATGGCTATTAGATATTTAAGGCAGGTTAATAATTAACTTGTTTTCCCATTATGCTTACCACAGTGACCTGAAGGTATACGATTAACACATCACAGATGAAGTCACTGCTTGTGGTTGTTTAAGCTACCCTATACCGAGAGGCACTCAATGGGCTCAAGGCAAGCACACACATGCAGTCAACAAGTCAACACGTACGGTACTCAACAAAAACCTAGTCACATGCTCACACGTGTACACAAACACTCAGCACACGGAAGATGGACGCAGACGCACATATTGTATACAGTACAACACACACACGCGCACACGCACAAGCACAACAAAACTTAGTGCTTTTGTTCCAGCGATCACCTGCACTGTGAAAAGTGTTTACAGTAAGACCACATCTAGCAGAAACAGCTGGCTGGGAACTGTTGTCATGTTTTTGATAGAATGAAAATATCTTAACAAATGATCAGAACCTATTTGCCGAATAATTCAAGAATCTGTAATTGATTTGCACCCTAATACAGTAAGAGAACCCACACTTTACTAATGACTACATTGAACGGCAAGTGATGGCAAACTAACAAACCTGTGACCAATCGAGGGGAGATCGATTATTGCCCTCCCTAACATAACTCCATACTGTACCTCTACACAACACACACAAATGTAAAGGATTTACAGTAAATATGAAGCAGTAACTGTTGTGGGCTATGATTCATGTGAAAAAATGTATAAAAATAAAAATACAAGGAATGAAGCATTGCATTGTATCTTAGATAAACCGTCAACAATTATGTAACAGTTGTGTGTTCGCTGCTTCTATAAGCCGCCTGCTTGGCCATGAGAAATATGAAACCAGAAAAGAATGCAAAAAAGGTTGAAAAGAGAAAGAAGGGACAAAAGAGTCAGGCCCTTTATACAGTCTCTGTTCAGTAACTTCTTCTTTAGTCTATTATGGATGAATATACATCTTTTAGGGTGTCTATGATAGATGAATATACATCTGAGTCATTCCCTATCTTTCATGTGGCTGTGCTGGTTGGTGTTTAGTTATAGATAGGAAGCCGTTTGACGTGAAACAAAGGATCCTTTTCTTTCCCCTCTGGCGGCTTGGTAAGGGCGATTGACGTACAGAATTCGTACGAGCCCCCTCAACATGCATATTTCTTTATGACACACTTTTATGCTGCTCACTCATTTCAGTTTGACGGCAGCATCCGCCGTCCTATTTCCGTCATTGACGTCGCAAAATATTCCCATGACGGCATTTTTGTGACTGAATTCATTCAAGAAGGGAATTTGAGGAAGTCTACCCACATGAACATGTGCTTGTGACTAATTTCAAATGACTATGACATATGCAGAAATATAGACAATGTTATTAGCTGCATACAGACACAATTATTTCTATCATATGTTTCAGTATGGGGACAGGATAATAGGAAGGTGGAGTCAGATATCCTGGAGAAAGTTTGTTAATACTTTTTGTTTCCATTTACAGAACCAGGGCACCAGTTTGTATTGCTCAGGATGCAAACAGAACAGACAGCTAGTAAGGAGATGGTTGCTGAATTTGAGGAAAAGTAAATAAGCTTACAATTGCTGACTCCACCTTTAACTGACGCTTGACTGAAAGGTCAATGTTAAAGTCAAGGTTAAGTTTAACTGACGCTTGACTGAAGGGTCAAGTCTAAGGTCAAGGTTAAGGTCAAGGTTAAGTTTAACTGACGCTTGACTTTTACGTTTGACGTTTAAATCACTCTGTGAACATTGCACCATGACATTTTATCACCATGCACGAGGGCCATTGTCAACACAGCTCATGCGTTGATATAACACACAGAGAAGACGTGGTGACATATACCACTGAAATGTAGCCTGTCATTCTACCCCTCCTGATCCGTTTGACTGTAAGACAATGACATCTTGAGTGAGTGACTTGTGACATGTGCAAACATTCCTTTAAAGATTTCCCAGCAACCATTCCCAGATATCTTCTCCCGCAGTAATCCTCTTACTCTGATACAAATGTGAAGCTTCATTTCCTAGCTGAGAATCAGGGAACATGCGTGTGATGACCCTGACCTGGGCTAGCTGTCAGATAAAGTTTGCACCGTGTAGTTTAACGCATAAATACCAAGATGAGATTTGGAAGAACAATCGAAGAGTTTGAAAGGTCCAACAAAATTATATTACAGCAGCATTTAGCAGAAACCTTTTCCCAAAGCGACTTAAACCTAACCTCCATGAAAATGGGATTACTGTCTATCTGAAATCACACTGTAAGCATGTAGGCTACTTGAGCTGGTCATTTGATCTTAAAGTAATTAAATATGTTTCTACCCCTTAAATAACATCTAAATGTGAATATGTGGTTCTGATGTTGAAGTTGAATGATTGAATGATTAGCAGTTCATAGGTTAAAGTCAGCATTTTAGAATTTGAATACCCCACTCAACCAGAGAAAATGGACAATAATGGTAAAAGGTACACACTTTGAATTCATTTAAACTAACCTTCAAACCAGATGAATGTTTAAAAATTAATCACAGCTGTGCCTACATTGCAGTGAAATTTCTTAACATTAAAACCATGAATATTTATTTTTTACTGCCATTACCTTTTAGTTTCATGGCCTTAAAATTTCTAAAATGATTTATAATTAAAATATACTCCTAGTTTTACCTATGTAAAGTAGATTGAAACCCATGCATATATAGTAAGTTCTGGTCTAGATAGTAAATTTATATTACTATATTTTGCTGTTGTTATTTATATTTGTCATAGTGGTTTTATAAGAGACAGGTGGAGAAGCTATGCATGGTTCACAGGACCTGACAATCGTTTACCAGGCTAATGGGGTAAGTGGAAGATTACACATGTTCAGACCATTTAACCCAACCTTTATGGTTTGGCACATCTGGACAGATGTGTGCAATGTGCTGAGAAAAAGAAAAGATTAACTGAGAGACTGATATGTATATACAGAGAGAGAGGAAGAGAGAGAGAATTAAAGAAATAATTGCCAACAGTGATTTTGTCAAAATAGGGAAACGTCACTCTCAGCTTCTCTATCAACAGAGAAATACAAACAGTAATAATGTGATCAAATTGTTCTCAATTAGTTGTTAGTTGATTACCAGGATAATCATTACTAATGATATGCCCCAGGGAACCCTCAAACAACCTGGCTCTTCATCTGTGTGTGTGTGTGTGTGTGTGTGTGTGCAACATAGAGAGAACGAGAGAGCGAGAGAGAAAGAGAGAGAGTGAGAGAGAGATGGTATTTCAAAAGTGACTGTTGATCAGCCAGGCATGTCTTGTAAACAAAAGCCCACATTTCAGGAGTTAGGCCAGGAACGCTGTTCAAAGGCGGTTCACCTGGAAAGACCCAGAAGGCTTGCGTAAGATGTAATATTTCTCGCATGCACATGCCAAAACCAACACATAGATAGATACAAACAAACAAATACACATATTCCTTCCTTTCATACAGAAACAAATGTTGATACCATGTCATCTTTATCTATGACTTTTTTCAAACTTTGCTTTGTAGCATAAGGAAAAGTCTAGATGTCTTATGACTGGTGTCGGTTAATTAGAGGTAGATATATGTGTTAGTGAAATGTAACTCATTCAAAACAAAACCACTTTCCCTTTAATGCCATAAGATGCTCCATTACATTGGAAATGCATTGCCAAGGCTAGGACAGTGTTGTGTCTGTGTCTGTGTTGTGTCTGGACCACTTTGTTTAAGCTCCAATTTACAGAGCCAGTGCTGTGTAGAAACAACAGGTTCTTTTTTTCAGCGCACACACACGAGCACAGTTAGCAGACAATGAGTATACATTTACTCAGTTTGACAAAAGTGTATTCACTTATAATTGCTGACTATATTAAATATCAACAGCAAGCTATAAGGTAGAAATTCACTTGGGGTGGAGGGGGTTCTATAGGCTACTTTATAGTGTACAACTCACAAGTCCACAAACAGTATGTGCGAATGTGTATCTGTATGTGTTTTCAAAAGAAGAGCCATGTGTAGAGCGTGTAGCGACACATTATCTGCACCCAGAGGCATGCTAGAAAGTAGAGCATGTCTGTTTCTCATGTGCTCCCATTAGCCATCCCACCCACGCCCTCTGCACAGCAACACGCACCCACCAATGTCAGTAGAAGGCTTATAGAGAGAGAGAGAGTGTATTCTAATGTCTGCCCCTCACTGCTTCTCTGTTGCTCACATAGGAGTCATGGAAAACATTCTTTAGTGCCCCCTGTCTCTCACCGTATGCTTGCATTTTTACTCTTCTACCGTAGTCTGGTGTGGTCTGCCTTGTCCTGGGGTTTCCACAGCCCGTTTTCAGGGGCCCACATTGACAATCTTGACATTTTTTAAATTGTATTTGTTATTTTCTTTATTTCGTTCAACATGTTTTATTCTCGCATGCCAACACGCCTGTACATATTTCCTCTTTCGCTTCACTAATTTCTGTTGTTAGTGAATGTGATAACAGGCATTTGTAATGGGAATGGTAACTTAAAACACTGCCATTGTCTATATAGATTGTAAAGGGTGCGACCCAAGCTGGGTGGACTTCATTCATTCATGTACTAAATGTC
>JAODOY010069783.1:0-16307 GCA_025399855.1 Forbesichthys papilliferus
CCTATCTCTAAGGGAGAAGCCAGCCACCCTCCTGAGGAAACCCATTTCGGCCGCTTGTACCCGTGATCTTGTTCTTTGTGTTTCAGCCTCCCATGTAATTTCACGTGCGAGCTGAGCCCGGGCTCGGCAGACATTTCTAGGAGGAGCATGCAGACAGTAAGTACTTATCACTTATCTGAGAGAAGAAGAATAAGAAGAAGACTGATGTATTTCTGTCCACTACGACAGGGAAAGCCTTAAACAAACTGCAGTGATACATGAATATGAGTCGGAGCATTTACATTGCATACGGTGGTCCGCGTGACAATGTCACTCAGAATTATCTCCCTTAGTGATAAACACAGCGGAGGGATTAGAACGACAAACTCAAATTAAAAGTAAAAAGGGAAAGCATGAAAAAGGAAGAGGGGTTTGTTCCTTGGCGGAGGCTGCTCCCGGTGTAATCTTTACAGTAACTGTGCACATGCAGCCGTACGAAAGGGAGTGGTGAGAAAATGAGATCATTAAAAGGGACGGCAAGGCAATAGATCTCTGCATTTTATTATGTGGCGGAACAAAACAAACAAGCGCTGTGCAAAGGAGATAAAGAGCCTGCCGCGGAGTAGCTCCTGTCTGGCTGCAGGGCTACTAATCTCTGTGTTGTGGCCTGCAGAGATGCACCGCAGAATGAATGAACGAATAAATGCAGTCCATGACTCAATGAATCAATGGATTTATTAAACAATCAACCAATCAACGATTTAAGTAATCAGCAATCAAATGAAGACACAAGTCAACATGGATTAATGCATGGCTGGCAACGGTCTGACTGAATGACTATATTATTATAATCCATCAATGAATTAATGGACATAGTGCATTGGCATTGTTCAATGCATGGACTCCGCTAAAGCACACACATGTGGAATATACTTGTTTACCTACAAACCTGTATGTGACATTCTGTATCCGCATAACTATAGCGCAACGCACACAAATAATAGCATCTCTATGTGGTTTGACACGTCACGCGTGAGATATTAGAAAATAACGCATGTACGCCAAGCTTTACCGCCTTATCCTTTTCGGGCGGTGCGTTTTCATTCGTCTAAAAAAAAAAAACCCACAATGCCTCTGAATAGAGTCATTTTCTGTGATCACGCATTTTGGGCATTAAACCACCAGCATGTGGAGTTAATGGGATTGCTCCTATATTGCTTCTGGCCGGGGACTGGTGGTTGGCTGAAACCTAGAACCGACTTAGTTGAGAGAAGAAAGAGCCAAGCCAATTTTAGACTTTGTTGCTTTTCTAGCTCGGCCAACACTTCCAATTCCATCAGGCCTTTGGTGCTTGGTTGGCTGATGGAGGGAGGGTGCTATAAGCCTGGTAGCTAGCCCAGCTTGTCTTCTTATCTTATAATGACCCTGATAAGACGAAATGATGTTGCAATAACGGTTCTACAAGCCACTGCCGAAAGGCCTTATGAATCTCAGAATGAACAACAGGGCTATGGGCCTTTTAGTTAGCGCAGAAATGCTAATGCTATTTAGATACCAAAGAGAATTACAGGGATGTAAGCATAATACGTGTAGGAGAAACGATACGATGCGATAGCATTGTGGTGGGTAGGGTCAGGAGATGGTTTAAGTGTTGAGGAACTTTTAAACAGGGTTTTACTTCATGTAAAAATATGTTTTAATGCTGTTTTAATGTAATAGTTTTTAAATAAGTGTGGTTAAGTAGTTCCTTTTGGCTTTTGGCCCCAAAAAAAACAAAAACCCGCTGACTTTGTCCATAGCACACATACCCTCTATTATGTCTTTGTTTCGGACTCACCAGGAGCTTTGTAGAAACCAGTATCTTCCTCTGTCAGAGGGAGGAGGTAGACCTCCCCTTCCTTCCAGAGCAAAGGGTACTCCAGGCCTCCAGAGAACTCTCCCAACCAGCCCTCCTGGTCTGGAAGGAGCAGAGAAGGCAGCTCTCATGCACAGGTGGATGGATATGTGATGTGCTGCTGGTTTGATTATTTATCTCAGCACACAAACTTTAAATTAAAAAGTAGCAATCAGCAACTTAAAACAGTAATATTTATTAGGTTGACATATTTTGATAACTTATTCCACCAATGATAAAATGAAAAGGCTGTGTGACACTGAATAAAAAGTAATATCTTCCAAAAATGGAACAAATCATTTAAATATTGGCTATTAAAAAAATGTCAGATATTAGAGTTTTTTTTTCCTATGAACTCTTCATTTGGTCTTTCGGACATCAAGCTATGTATCAGACTTCCAAATGGCTCCCAACTTCCAAAGTAACATCTTTGTTTTACAAGATTCGGGCACATTTATTTGTGCCAATCTTCCTTATCTACTCCTGGATATCCAATTTCACATTGCAAACTAAATGTACGTTGGTTAATCATATAAGTCACCGCATAAAAGAGCAAATCAGTTTGTGTGCTTAGACAGAAACAATACCATTAATGAAGTCCGAGGTGATGTTGAATGCTGCATGCTGATTGGATGAGGAGCAGGCAAGGGAGTGGCCAAAGCAGAAGCATGATTGACAACCAATTCGGTTTGCTTGTTGAAGGTTCAGGAAGCCTGGCTTGCATCTGCAAACACACACACACACACACACACACACACAATAATCAATATGCAGATGTGGCACACATCCCGTTTGCAACCATCTCCGACAAATTGTCCTCTGCTGCCCTTATTATGTTGAATCTCCTCCCTCTCTAGCTGTGAGCTAGGCTGGCCTCTCTGCCAGGGGGTCATGGTGCTGTCTGTGACACAGGGGTGACCCAACACAACCCAGCTGATTGTTCCCGCAGGCTTGAACCCCCCCCCCACAAACTATGTATTCATTGTTTTCTAGTGTATTAAAAGACAAGAGGAAAGACAACAGTACACTGAAACCTTTCCTCTAACAACCCTTTGTTACCTCCATGCCCCGGTCGCCACAGAAACCAACCAGCGTGTACAAATGCATTCACAAGCACACATAATCCCTACTTGTCACAGACACGTCCCTCCACGTTGGTCTTGCAGTAACAGCCTCCATCCAGCGAGGAGCAGTCTCCCACACTACCCCTCAGGTCACACTGACACGGCCTGCGAACCACAAGCCACACTGAAGATAGACAGACCTGTGTTCGTGGGCAGCAACAGAATCCTATGGTGCTTTGGCTAAGGAGTTATCTATGAATCGCTCTTATATTCATAATGTACATTTTTAGCGATGCAACATAATGACTTCCAATGCTCGTCACTGCATAGGATGTGCCACACAATCTGAGGAAAATATTTGCGCACATACATAAGCACATATGCTTGCATCCATGTTAATAAGTTGGCTTTGCACAAATATGGTAATGAGGGGTAATGTGAAAGGCACACTTTACTCTTCACGTAAAGACTTTGGTCTAGAGTTTATTATGCCTAGATTCTCGCATTAGTGATATCTTTTAAGTGATAAGTGATAGAAGTTTTTATGCAATAGCACGTGAACCACAAGATGCTAATATGCTACTCTTAATTCACAAGTGCGCCAAGATTAAAGGCAGAGGCATCGATCATGGCATGTGCTGTATAAGTAGATTTGTAGTTTGCACGATAGTTATACAATTTGTTTGATCTGCTTTGTTGATTAATTAGGCCTGCAACACAGAATGTTATTTTAATGAAGCACTATTACACATAATTCAATTATATTTAAGGCAAGCAGTTTTAACTCAGTTGTGCTTCATCGGTCTGAATAATTCACGCCTCGCCCTCACCCCAACATCACACCTGCTGCGCACAGTGGAGTAAAATGAATACGATGAGTGAACAGGTTCTTAGTTTCTGGATTGTATTTGCTGTGTCGGAGAGGAACCATCCAGTGTTAAGGGTTTGCCAGTGTGAAAATGTAGACTCTGATATGACTATACAGAATAAACTGGTCCTTTCACGTCACAATAAGTATTATTTAAAACACTGATTGGTTCAGAAAACGTAGGTAATCTTTGTGCTGTTCCTATTTGAGTGTTATCACAACATTCATCAGATGTTTTCTGACAGTAGGACGTTTCTACCATCTACAGTGCATAGCAACAGCTCACATTGGCATGCTACTCAACACCTGCACCACTTAGCATTCTATCAACAAGTTGCATGGGGTCACGTGGCGTTAGGGTGGGATTCTAATACATTTAAATACTGATACATGCCACATGCACACGCACGCGCGTGCACACACACACAGAGATAGGTAGATAGACACACAGAATAGAATAGACCTCACAGACACATACGAACAGACAAAACTGAGCAAGATATCCCAGGTCAAAGACAGGTGGTCTATGCTTTTCATTAATAGAATATTATGCACCTTTAAGCTGCAATGAAGGGTGCATGTGCACAGACTCACAAAGTGAATGTACGTGCGAGAGCAGTAATAGGTGAGTCATTTTCATAATTCTTCCCAGAGATTTAGAATAAAGGGAACTCCATGGAGCTTAAAATCTATTAGTCCATTAGCGGCCAGCTAGGTGGGGGTCGAACGCTGGCACAGGCAGTCAACAGTGTCCCAGCTGCTCAACAAGGCAACATAGGCCTACACCTCATTATCCTGTCTACGCCTGTGTGTGTGTGTGTGTGTGTGTGTGTGTGTGTGTGTTTCTGTTGAGATATGTTAGAGAGGACATGGGCTGTGGCTTTCAACTAAGAGGCTTGAGAAAACTGACATCAGACAAATCTCCTCCCTGGTAGACATCAAGATATTATTCTATTCTGCACAGATCCCTTAAAGCTACAATTCTTAATGCCATCATACACCAATATAGGTGACGCCTAATGGTTATTAATACAATACAGTATATTGCAAGTGACCATATGTGGTGCTCATTTTTTATACCCAAATGTGTCCTAATAATGTCATAATTATTTGCACAACCTTAAGAACATGCTGTAAGGTATTTTGCTTTGTGCGGTGACTTATACCCACAGCCACATACTGTAGATGTATGTAAAATACATTTATCTTAGTCCCTCTCTCTCCTGAAATATCTGTAATTGTTCTCATTGCGAGTTTTGATAAAAACATCTGTTAACATTCCTAATTATGTATTTATTTTGTCATTCAGATGTCATTAGCAATGTTTTAATTGTGAAAAGATTAACTGTGTGGACTTATTTTTTAAAAGCACATTCTCTTTGACCCAGTATAACACTTCTGATATTAGTTACCCTTATACTTTGTCCATGTCCGTGTACATACAAATAATTTGCCCATTGGCAAATATTGTCGGCTGCATATCTAAAATACTGTATCATTTGTTTATAAAACCTCCATGATCATTCAAACAATATTTAGAGATTGAAAAAGTGTCAGAGACACATTGGCAACTTTAGTTACTGCTGGGCTGTAATGTGTTTTGTATTGTGTGTTGTTCCTGGCCACATGCTAATCATCTCACAAATGTGCTTCTAAAAGTCACCTTTTAACAACTATCAGCATGTACTGTAAATACAAGGGCTTTCAAATGGCAACCTGGTGATTTGGCCTGCAGTCGGACATGAAAAGTAACAAAAACGAAATAATGAATGAAAAACAAAACAATTAGCAATTATGATTGCATTCATAGGTGGGCGGACCTCACTTGTTCACTTGTTGTATTTTCTGCAGGATTCTGATAAGTGTTCCCAAGTACCTGAATTAATCAAAATGTATTCTGCTTTCTGACCACTGCACTCTGCACACTAACAAGCTACTGTACGTCAAAAGAAAAACAGACATTTAGAGGGGGAACATGGTGTGTTATAAGCACGTACATATGAACGGAGGAAAGGAATCTTGGACAACTGGGTTTATTTTTGTCTGAAAATGCATTGGTAAGAGGGAGTTCTAGTTTTCAGGTAACCAGACCCCAAATAAACTTTGTGAAAACAGTCTGGCTACCTCTGGTTAATTTTGATCCTATTGGAAAGCATTTAACCAATCAGTGTTGCTACAACTACATCTACCTCTTCCAACATTCCAAAACTTTAACGTCATCACACTTTGATGATTGGTCCGCCATCAGGGTGGCTGTGCAAACGCTAATGCAAACAGGATTTCCATGATTATATTCTCAGCAAAACCTCGCGAAGCCTACATGACAGTGACCATATCAGCGGGTGTACACAGTGATCAAGTCTTGAAGCATGCCGTGCATCCCCACGACCAGGTTACCGTACCAGACAGTTATGCAAGTCTGGGCTGGTCAAAGACTGCAATGTTGAGAACGTAATACCATGTTAGTTTTCAACATCTAAAGGTGCAGTAAGCACTCTATAACATACCATTGACTTTGTAGCCTTTGTAGTGTTTAGAGTAATATGGCCATGCCCATTAGGTTTCAAGATTTCTTAGTTTTTTGGGGGGGCTAATTGTTTTCACCAGGGGGCAATTTATTTTGCCCATGGTGGTGCTGAACTTATGTTGTGTATTCTGCAGGTTTGGATAGGCCTGGCTGCAAATAACATTAACGTTGCATGTCTTTTGGAAGGAAAGCCAGCTAAATAATGTGTTGCTGTAATTAGTCATTATTGGTGGGCCTCATCACGATGAGGCCCCTTTTGTGTTAAATATGGACCTATGCAAATGTTATGATTACAGCGTTCTTCATTGGTGTGTATTAAATAATACATTTTAATATTTAGACTATGCAGAGAATAGTAGCTGAACACTTATGTAAGCAATCTGTCCCATCATTGCATAATTTCAATATGTGTCATCAATAATTTGAATACAACTGCTGGTGACTCATAAAGCCAAGTCAAGTCAAGTTGGTTTATATAGCCTTTAATCACATTGCAGTCTCAATTAAGTGCTTCACATTTCACATGGAAACAAACAACACCCCCTAAACCTGCTCCTCCCCCCAGGCAAGGAAAAGATTCCATTATAAACCCCACAGGGAAAAAAGGGGAAGAAACCTTGGGAAGGGACCACAGAGGGGGGAATCCACCCCTCCAGGACTGTTCAGAGGCGATAGTTGATGAAAGCTTACAAGAAACAAGATTTACCAATAATACGCCGTACTTATGAACTAACACATCAGAGAAATGTAAAGAATTTTGCTAGTAGTTCAAGTTAGCTAATTAAGAGTGATCTGTCAATTGTAGCATTAACAGACCCCACAGGAGTCCCAATGTAAACCTAAAGTAGGTGCCTTGTTTCTCTATAGTGTGTGTGTGTGTGTGAGTGTGTGTGTGCGTGTGCATGCATGCGCACGAGGGTGGGTGTTTGTGTTGACTCTATACAGGCAAGGGTTTTCAAACATGGACTAACTTGAAGGAATGAGTGAATTTATCATTGGGTTGTCAGTGTTTCTAATATTATTATGTTTTAAATAGATAGATTAGATATTTTGAATTGTACACTTTTCATTTTAATATTCATGTTGTTTTGTAGAATTAATCCCATTCTGACATTTTCAGTTTCTTCAGCTCATGTGTGTCTAATTTGTATTGCAACAAAAGCATTCCTTTGTTAATTTGAACCACATTATTATGCATATCTGAGCAGCCCATGCAGTGCAATAATTAGAAAAAATTGTTGGAAAATAAGCAAAAACACCTAATTGCCAAAACAAAAATCTAAAGTGATAGATATCAACACCTCACATCTATAGCCCACCCCCCCGCCCCCCCCCCCACACACACACACAAATGAAATGAAATGACCCTTAATGAAAAAGTCTAAAGCGTTACGGAGAGTCAGTTTGTACCAAGGGCTCAGGGCTAAGGGCCTTGGATTGCACCCTTGGGTGACACTTAGAGAGTCTTAAGAGATGGTGCAACATATGCTACACAGAAAACAAGGGCATTTACAGGGCATTTACAGCTTAAATGGACGTGAACTAGACCTACAATAATTAACAGAATAGTGGTTTAAAAGGCCTTTGCAATGTTTGGTGGTGGCCACGGATGTTTTGTTCCTGCACAGCTACAGCACACCTACAAGTAACATCGATCGGTTGCAGGTCTGTTGGAAAGGTGGCATGAATTGTGCTGCTAGTTTCTGTTCCTGCGTGTGTGTGTGTGTGTGTGTGTGTGTGGGTGGGCATTGCTCACCTGCAGCCACCAGGGCCGAGGGAATGGGAGCCAGGCAGACACGTGTCACACTTGTCGGCCATCACGCTGTGTTGACACACACACCTTCCCTGTGAGTCGCACTGCAGACTGGCGGAACCTGCCAGGGCGGCATATGGTCCACCCAAAGCCAAGGACCGGAGAGATGTGAATGGTAAATAGTGATGGTAAATGGACTGCATTTATATAGCGCTTTTCCAACCTTCCGGACACTCAAAGCGCTGTACAGTATTGCCTCACACTCACCCATACACACACACATACACACACTGATGGTGATCGCTGCCACGCAAGGCACGACCAACCACCGGGAGCAGTTAGGGCTGGATGTCTTGCTCAAGGACACCTCGACACTTGGTGAGGAGGTAGTCGGGGTCGAACCAGTGACTTCTCGGATCACCTGTCTCCCCACACTACACACTGCGCTGCTGTCATCCGTATATATGTGAGGGTTGAAAGAACATGACACACGGGGAGAACTGCATGTATGGAAGTGCACATCAAATGAATGTGGTGGATTTATTGACGGCGGTGTTCTGGCTTTCCGGATGGTTCTGGTCTGATTTAACCCCTGGGCGTGGATATGAGAAACCTCCTCTAGTATGACACCAGCCGCTCCCTTTAGCACAACAGAGCTGTCGATATCTCCTCCACACTGACGACTATAACTAGACATATATCACAGACATTAGTAGAGGAGACAGACCGCCTAAATCATTCTCAGTAGAATTATATGGAAGGAGGCGCATTCCCGTCCCCCACCCACCGATAAGACAAATGTTTGCTTTGCAACGGCCAAGCCGTTAACCTATTAAGCCAATCATGTGGTTGCACTGACACACAGCTGCACATGCGTAGTAGTACTGTAGGCCTATAAGGTGTCAGAATAAAAAGCTGGTTTAAAAATATTTTCTTTTGTTCAATCAGACTTGATTGAATACATGTAGACTTTAATGCCCTGGTGGTAACCACTGAAATTGCAGTTTTGGCTCTCTCCCTATTCATTCATAGGGCCTTGTTAATAACTTGCTGGTCGTAAAGACGATTTGCTTCGCCTTAGACGTCGGCTTATATGGCTTTGTAGTTCTGTTGGTTAAATGCTGCCGCGCCCACTGGTCCCTTTATTAATACCAACAATATGCTTGTTCTTTTGCCAGCAGATTAATATGCACAAAACAAGCAAGCACTTTGAATAAACATCCAAATGTGTAGAAATCGTTACGTTCAATGTTTGCAAAGGCTCCTAGAATATTCTGTCAACATTGTAATGCGTTCACTTTGAGTGAAGCTCTATATTGAAAAAGCTGTCATAGGTAAAGATCTTCAGGCTGTGGATTTTTTATTAGAATGCATTCAATTCATTTATTTATGTTTTGCTACTTTGCACATAGGGTAGGATGTTAAACATACAGTGCTATCTATATGCAGGATCATCTTTGAGCATGCTGACTTTCAACTGACAATGTCTAAATTGCGACAGGACCCCAATCTCCCACAATGAAGTCTTGAGTGCATAGAAACCCCCGTTCTTCTTTTCCATTTCCAATCCTCTATTTTCTTTTTCTTTACAAACACATAAAAGGTACCAAATTGTCACTGCTGATATTGCTCTGCTTTTTTATATTCTAGACGTGAATATTTTGAAAACGTGTGGAGAGGTAAATAGGTTACACTCGGTCTGAATGCTTTTGAAAGAACAGGAAAACATATACAGTATAGTTGGAGGGTCCTTACTTAAAGACTTGAATGGGTATTTGAGCACATCTGAGGACCTATTAGTGATTTCTTGCTCAGAAACCCATGTGGACTTGGGCTGCGTAGCCTTGGAGGCCCACTGTTGTCAGTCGTAACTCACACAAGTCTAGCTAATGGAGGATAAAGAGCCACTGAGCTATTTTGGACACGAGAAAGATAATGAATCAGGTTAGAGAGTGATATATCTTTTCATCTCTCCACCTGCAGAGTGTAGAGACAGCAATAGCAATAGCAATCATGCATATGAACTATGAACCTCCAGGAAGCCATTTTATAGCATAAACAGAAATGGCCGCTGTTTAATTATCACTTAATCAATTGATAATATGCAGACACTCTGCTAGCCTGGTGATGCCAAGCTAGTTGGACGTCACTGATATTCAGAAGCGTTTATCATACTGCAAAGGTGGTGCTACTAACATTTCAATCAAACTTCCTTACATGCTATTGGACTTCCTGCCTTTATCTCACCCAATCAGAATGTTTCAAATCAGTTAGACTGCCCGTGGAAACCCACAATTTACCACAGCTAATGCTATTCTCTCCGATGGCTGCATTTGCTTTCATTTTACATTTGCCCCAAACCCTTCACCAAATCCAAACACACTGCTATAAATGACGGTGATGCATACAGTATTAGCGGGACTAGTGTACCATTGCTATTGCAGTGGCAGGCCAGACAGGGCCCCGTCGGAGAGTCTCTGTAGTAGTTGTCACGGCAACGCTCACAGAAAGGTCCGTCTGTGTTGCCGCTACAGCTCAAACAGCGCCCCCCGTGGCCACTGCTGCGATACAGCTCCAGGTCAAACACACACTCGTCCGATCTCCCACTGCAGTTGCACTCTGGAGAGTGATAGAGAGAGAGAGAGATGGGGGGATGGGGGAGAGAGAGAGAGAGATAGAGAGAGAGAGAGAGAGAGAGAGAGAGAGAGAGAGAGAGAATAAAGAAATAATGAGAAAATGCAGTCAGAAATAGACCCAGTTACTAGAGGGAGAGAGAGAGGAGAGAGAGAGAAATACTGTAGAGAAGAGGCTATAGTGGGAGAGATTATGCGTTCTGGGATTGGATCATAATTTAGAGGCCCGTTGCTAATCTTATTTCACACAGACCTAATGAGGAGCCAATCGGCTGTCAAGGGGCACTTAGATAACAGTAATGCATGTTTATACAAGAGCAAATTACTCAGCCGATAACACCGAATCACAACCCTCACAGCCCCCACATCAAATCCCCCCTTAGTTTACCACTTACCCTAAAGGGGGATTTACAGGAAATTGGGCATTTCATTATGAATCAATCTCTCTGCTGAGTTAGCAATAACTATATGATTATTATTATTCCCTGTTGTTGTGGGGTATTTTATCAGATTCAGAATAGTACCCACTTTGCACAGAAGTCCCGTATTGCCGCACTCAACAAGAGATTTCATAGAGAGGTGTACTTGATGGGCTTCATTTGCATCTATCCAGGGTGCATTTAGAAGCAAAATGCTGCAGGAAATCGTGCCAAGTGCTTTACATTATCAACGTGTGTGCTCTGTTTCGTGTATATTTACGCTCACTGGTGTACATCGGCTTCAGTATATCCCATGGGAGCGGCAAAAAGGGTGCCGAGGCATATTTGATGGGAGGTAATCGTTACAGTACATTCTGCTATTGACAACAAGGAGATATTCAAAGAACGTGTAGCCTATTATAATGTTGAGAGCCTGTTATACTGTTATTTTTGGATTCACAGCACCCTGACATATCCCTTCATTTAGTTTAACATGTAATGCTAAAGTGTTCACAGATTTAGTGGCTACTAGCATAAATCTCAATGTGTCAGGTAAGACCTTCAGGGTCACTGAAAAGCAGCAGTCAAAATGTTGACTCATTTATATCACTTTAAAATGACATTCCCTATGTGTAGTCTAGAAGGCAAATAAGTGCTGCATGTGAACTATGTCTTGACAAAATATATAGTGTCCTCACTAATGATTGATGGTTATTGAACATTTTACAGCAATGCTCACGCACAGCGTAATGTTTTTACAGTGGACAAGAACAGCTTTCTCAATGTTGGTTATTTAGGGACACTGTGCATTGAGGCGTGTGGGTCAATTTTGCAACATTCTAACTATAATTAAAACATGGTAATTTTGCACAAAGGTAATTCCCAGCGGTATCAAAAAGCTATTCTATTTATTTGGGCCAGAAGAGTATATTGCACTGATAAGAAAACCTGCATTCACGCATGATCCAAAATTTATACTTCTAACATTTGTAAAAAACCTTTACTTCCCACCTAATATTGACTTATTATAGCCTATACAAATTATTCTCTTATAGGAAATAAAGTATTTGTGTCAACCTTTGTTATAATTTTTATTGGATTTTTGAAAAAAATTGCAGACATTTTTTATGTCATTCTGGAAAATGCTTGATAACTTCACGCTCAAATCTAGAAGTTCTAGCATTTAAATGCCCTTTTCTTGGTGTTTTCCATACAGTAGTATGTCACAATACCTGAACAGAAATGCTTGTAAAATACTGAAATCTATAGGCTCGATATTACTTTAATTATGCATGTGTGGTTTTCTACAGTATGCTTGAAAGAAATCAGGGAAATTATTTAAGAGAGTAATTTATTCTTATAAGCATACACATAGATTTCAGGGGGGATTTAGGTGGATCAATATATATAACAAGCGTATTTGTCTCCTCTACCCTCCATAGGAACAGGAATGATGCATTAGGACTGCCTGGCTATTGTGGAGAAGCCCGTATGCGTATCAAACAGCTCAGTTAAACACTTGACAGTGCAGCCATAACCTAGAATAGACGATGAAGTATTGGTTCTATTATTATTATTACTAACTATTATGTCATATGTTCCGTATATTTCAATGCGCACATTGCGCACCCAAGACATACGGCTTTATTTATTTACTTTTAGTTTAGTTTATTAAGTCAGCTGTAGTTTAGCATAGATCATCCCAAAACACAGATGTTTTAAATGTGCAGAGTCTTTAATATGAGCATAGGAGCTATTAACGTCCAGTGGTCAGTAGATTCATTAAAATGTATTCATTTACCATAGACTTGAATATGTCACATGCATATTAACTTCCCCCAAAGAAAAAAGGACAGTAGACTATATCATGCCTATGTGTGTTGAGGCCTAAGCCTATAATACATAATGTTTGATAACCCTTACTGCATTATATTACATATATTTTGAACTGTCCCAGGGTGTCTGTATAATTTAATGTTTTCCTTTAAATAAATAGACATTTCCAACATAAATTGATGCAGAAAACTTGTTCCATAAGAATTCACTAGAATGCAGAAAAAGTGTTTGATTCCCAAAATATTCTAGTAGAGGACCCCAGAGCCCCACTTGATATGCCCCCATTCCCTCCAATGTTTAAACAAAGTATATGCCCATGAATGTCAGATAAAACAAAAATCCTAGTCATACTTTGAGTGTGATTCTTAAGTGAGTCTTAAATGTTTGCTAAAGATAAACATAAATACAGGTAATTTCTCTTACTATATTCTGAACCTGTCTGATTACATATCCAATATTAAATCCCTTTTGTCTGTAGTGCTGCTTTAAACTCACTATATCCATTACCTCTACTGACTAGCTTTTACATCCGTTTGCTCCAGGTTGTGACCCAGAATTGTATTCTCACCTTGATTGGCTGATCTCATTCTGACCTATAGCTCCTGCATGTCAGTCTGAGTTACTGCCAATACACATATGTGTGCTGTGCTTTTGGCCTGACTAACTTGAGAACCTCTTTCTAATGCGGATTTCAAGTACCTTGTAGGCAACCATGCTTTCCTCTCCCGCCACTCAATGTATACGGGGTACCAGTAACGTGCGCTCACTATTCATAGTCACGTGCATGCCTGCTGCTGTTGCTGCTGACTGTTGAGAGCCCTCAACAGGTGATGTTTTCTCTACGTCTGGTTAATCTAAAGGACGCAGTGAGCCCACTTGGGATTCATGCTGTCCTGGTTGTTAACCCATGGTGGACCTGTGTAACCTTTTCCCTGTTCACATCAGCTTGTTGCTAACTGTTGTGCTGTTTGTCTACAGTACATGATCACAGCCGTCTCTAAATAAATCTGCTTAGAATCTGCATATCAACCCTGATATAATTCATTCTCAACAGAAACATCCTACTTGTCTGAAAGTAAGGGAGATTGATAACTGCCATGAACTGTAGGCCTGTGTCCTATTCTGAGGTATGCACAGTCAGTCAAAGGTGTGCACTGATTCACTTTTCTTAGTCTGCAATTACTGGTAAACTTAAGTCAAAGTTTTCAAATTAATTTCCAAGAGCTTAGAAGTAGAATGTTTTAGGGTGTTTTTATTTATTCGTAATAAAAGGCATGAAATAATAATGTGCATATCCACAGAATTGTAATAGACTCATGATTGTACATTCACAACATTCTCTGAGGGAAGGAAACCTTTGTCTGCCACTCGGCATTGGCCCAGTAAGTAGCTTTCCAATGCCTGACTCAAAACATAAACACATACTTGATGAAAACGAAGCAAATGTATTTTTGTGTTATAAATGGAAAATTCCACGGGGTATTTATTTTTACACTTCCATTCTGTGCGGTGTAGTGTGTATTTATTCTAATATTGCATTGACTGCAGTCCATAACGCACCATCTGCTTGATACCAAAAGTATGTGTAATTAAAACAAGTTTGCTGCTTAATAGAATTCAGCATTAAAAACAATTAATGAGCCACTCTCCTTTATGGGTTTCATCCCTCAGCCAATTATAGTTCACCCTCTGCCGCATTCCGTAAAAGTGCTCAGCATGATAAGGCAAACCTGATAATATTCATGCTAATTCATATTTTTTAAATCACTGAAGGGTGCATGCAGTGACCACGTGTATACGCACACGCGCGCATGCTCGAACCACACACAGAGACAGACCTACAGCATTAAACAAAGAGGCTTATATATATCGTGTGCCATTAGAGTAGTGCTAATTGCTAACTAGTTTTCATTAGCAGTATGGACCGAAGACAGTTCAATCAATTCTAATGTACAGTTTTAAAATGTCTCCTATTACATGTTGACTTGTTCTAGTGTCTGGCGCAAGCTATACACGGTGGATTTGACGGCGCACAGATCGTTTCTCCTGCTAATCATGGCAAATCCTGATGTAATTAATCACTTGAGAACAGAATAGGTGTGTGCTGGGGCCGGCAACACTCCTCAGGCTTGCTATTTTTCATTTAGAAATATGACACAGTGGCTTCCTTCCAGTGACTGCTGCGCTGCTCCAGTAGTACTCACTCAAACACTCGTTGGCAGACTCCCCTGTGGCTCTCGCCCAGGGCCTGTCCTGGTAAAAGGGGTGACATTTCTGGCAGTCCGCACCGACTGTGTGATGCTGGCAGGCACAGACCAGACCCCCATGGTCCCCCTCCATGCATTCACTGGCATGGCCATTACACTTACACCTGGAAGGGGGTTGGAGGAACACAGACAGATGGTTGTGTATTGGAAGGGTGCGAGCAAACATGTTTTCCCTCTGTTTTTCCTTCTGTCTGATTGGTGACATAAACACGGACACATCCATCTACAATACATACACTATGTACACACTGTATATGCATACCGAATGTATATGGAAGGGACCTCAACGAGAGAGAGAGAGAGAGAGAGAGAGAGAGAGAGAGAGAGATCATTTTCAGTGTGTGGGGCTTGTCACTTTTCATTACCTCCCAGAGGCATTGACATAGCCTGAGATGAAGCGCTCTCATCTCCTTCAGTGACGGCGCATGTTGACTCCACAGACAATGTCACGTGCTTAAGCTGTGCGTGTGCACTGTGCACGTGAGAGAGTGTGCGCATGTCATCGTGTTGTGGAAAGCAGAGCATGGGCACTGTTGCGTATTTACTTGTAATTGTACGGTATGTTTATGTAGCAGGTGAGGTAGAGGTTAAGCATGTTGGTAACAAGGGCAGGCATGGTGGGGATTGAACTCAACACCTGCTGTTTAGGAGTTTCTATCCTAGTCCATATCTTAACCAACATGGACTTCCGTTTGGGTCTAACCTATAAAAAAAAAAAACGACCACCACTGGCCACTCCTCAATTTTAACCACACTTTAGACACATAGGGCTTGGGGGGTGGGAGGGTGACGTTGGGAGGCTCCACAACCTGCCAGTTGTGGGGTGTCCGGGTCACATCTACCCTCCAATTTTAAATGCACCTTAGTTATCACGCACCTTATCTCCACTCCACCATACAGAGGGCTTGGGGGGTGGGAGGGTGATGTTGGGAGGCTCCACAACCTGCCAGTGGTGGGGTTCCCGAGTCACAACTACCCTCTAATTTTAAATGCACCTTAGTTACCACACACCTTATCTCCATTCCACCATACAACACCTCACAAGTCACGTCATGCATCCAGCACAA
>JAODOY010069805.1:0-16306 GCA_025399855.1 Forbesichthys papilliferus
CATGGCTGGCTCAGTAAATTGGGCCTGTGTAAACCATTCTGCTCGTCTAAAATGCGGCGCAGCAAATTGAAATCCCCAGCAAGGCTCCTGTAGCACCGTGACACAGTAGGGTTGTGGTGTGTGTGTGGGGGGGGGCTGAAGGGAAGAAATGGAGGGGTTTTCTCATTTACCACCTGGAGGCCTTTGAAGTGTCATAACCACTGACTCCCTCGCTCGCTCTTTCACTCCCACCCCCCCGCGTTCATTCCTTCTCTTGCCATTTTTATTGCTGAGCTTCTCTCTCTCTCTCTCTCTCTCTCTCTCTCTCTTTCCTTATCACTCCCTCCAACTCTCTACAGAAATACCCATTGTCATCCACTGTATTCAGTCCCTGTCACCCTTAACATGTGACGCCTGTATTTCCCGTGTACTGTATCTGGGAGGCTGTAGCTCACAGGCTGACAGGCCGTGGGTAAACAGCAGTCACAGAAGCATCCGGAAGCAGAAACGAGGCCGGTTATTAACCTCCAGCAGGTTGCACACAGGAAACTGATGGGGACATGTGTGCGTGCGTGCGTGTGTGTGTGTGTGTGTGTACGAGGTCGTTCACCATCCTGAAAGCACGCATGCTGGAGCGCGCGCACACACACACACACACACACACACACAGACAAACTCACAAATGGAAAGAAATTAAAAGGAAATGTGGACATTCCAGATGTGGAGTTCAAATAAGAGAGGGGTATATTTCTAGATCTTAAAAGCTTAATATAATTATACATTGTCATTTCCATTTTCATATAAAATTGTATTTTAAATTAGTATTTTTACTGTATCTTCTCGCTCCTCATAGAGTATGTGGTATACTAGGCCTCGACTCAAAGTCAACTCAAGTCAAAAGTACCAGCTCTCTGTATTCCTCATACCAGGCACATCCCATCCCATCCCTGCTCTAAACAGCAACGGCTGTTTCTCAGAGACCTTCGTCTCCAAACCCATCCCTCATCACGGGGGAACCGCCTTTTTGCTTTTCCCTTGAATAACCCCCCCCCGCCCCATTTCTCCTCTTTCTCCCTTTCTGCCCTGCTTTTCTGTCACCCGGCACTGTAAGTAATGGGCTGGCTCTGACCCTCCATGCCTCGTTGTGTAAGATTTCCGCTTCTGACCTTAAGAAATGAAAGCAAATCAATAGGGCGGGACACGCGGATTCCGAAGCGCGTGGTGCAAGCCAGGTCTGGAGCCTGGAGGAGCAGAGCACTGGAGAGAGAGAGAGAGAGAGAGAGAGGGAGAGGGAAAGAGAGAGAGAGAGAGATTTGTTTCGTTTCGTTTCAACTTCAATTCAGGCACTCACATTCTTTAGTAGCCATCTTCAGCGTGTGCCAATGGATTTGCATATAAATGGCTTGTCACGCACTATGTTAAGTGTAGAGTGTTAAGCGGTGGGAATGAGGCGTGTGTATGTGTGGCACGCACACAAGATTAAGTGGTATAATAGCGCTCAGAGATACATGGTAACATGGCATGCCATTCATGTCATTCTCCAATATATATATAGCCACAATACATTCAGCATGCATCTACCAGTCATGGCAATATACAAGACTTGACCTGACTGGAACGATCTAAAAGAATGCCCAGCCTCGCACAGGTGTGCTTGAGATGAGGACAGAGATGATTGGCTGTTCACCCTCTCCCTATCTGTGGTTGTGGCAATATTATTCATAATAATAATTAGGTGCCTTTTAATATGAAATGATTACCAACCCAGAACATTGTTCATAAAATAAATAATAGCAAAACATACAAGTGGACTGATTAAAACCTCTATAAAACTACTACCACTATAAAATTCACACGTGTTTCTGCGATTGATGACTGTTGCAGTCCCGCCTGGTAATTGGCCGTCTATTGAGGGACACATCTCACTGGCCTCTGGGAACCTCAGCTTATTGTCTGGTGGGAGGAGAGGCCACATGCTGGCATAACACACACACACACACACACACACACACACACTCTCAAAATAGCACTAGGAATCAGTCATGCTTTGCTAGACAACTTGCGCTGATGGGGGGTTGGTGCTAATGGTGTGTGTGTTATCGCCTTGTAGGTGGTCTTAGGGTAGGCTGAGGGGCTTACGCAGTTAACTGGGGCTGGTTGGTGGCATTAAGCTTCCTCTGTTGTCCCCCCCCCCCGTCTCTCTCTCTCTCTCTCTCTCTCTCTAATCATTTTTTCACCTTTCCTCTCATCCATCCATCCATCACTTGCTTTATCGCAGTATGAATCATCCCTCTCTCTCTCTCGATTTCTCGTCCTGTCATTCTCTCACCCTGCCCATAGGGTTTGAGTTCAATCTCTCTCTCTCTCCCTCTGTGTGTGTGTGTGTGTGTGTGTGTGTGTGTCACCAGACAGTCCCTGCGATAGAGATATAAATGGGCTGTGAGCAGGAGGCCCTGACTCCTAGACCATAAATCCACACTAACAGCCCCGCAGTCACGGGAAGAACGACAAAGCAAGCAAAGAAAAGTAGCATGAGAGACCGAGGGAGGGGGGGGGAGAGAGGAAAGAGGGAAGAGAGAGAGAGTATTTAACACATTTTGAATGAAAATGAGGAAATTAAATTGAAAACGGGAGGGTAATTCATATAACTATGGCTCGGAGTCGGGCTTCGTCGCAGAATGTTTGCTGACGGCTGCATCACAATATCACACCCTGGGAGGTGTATATTGTCTTCGAGTGTAATGGGATTGCTTTGGAGGGTTTGAATACCAAGCAGGAAGTTGGCATCATTTGAAAGTCACAGTTACCAGGAAGTTCTTTAAACCCCAGATCCCTGTAGAGAAGTTGAGCATAAATAGCCTTACGACCTATTTTCTTTACCGTATACGCTTACTGTATAACACACAGTCGGCACTCACACTGTGGTACTCATTGATATTGGCTAATATGAAGAATGTAGGGGTGTAGCGATATACCGGTATTGATGATAACCGTGATAATAAAATGTAAAAAATGATTGATGGTGCTGAAAATGTAAATTTAGTCTCTGGGTGTGCACAGCGACTGCCCACTGCTCCCTTGAGGGAAGGGTTAAATGCATGTATGTGTATGTGACAAGAAAAGCACCTTCACATTCATGTACAGTACAGTGCCCGGTGACATTAACAACCCCCTTCCTCTGCCAGCAGCCCTATGCCCCCCCACCCCACCCCATGGCTCCGCCCAGCCCCAGCACAAACAGCTGCAGCCAGGGAGGGCCGGAGCAGCTCAGCAAGACCAACCTGTACATCAGAGGACTGCCACCCGGGACCACAGACCAAGACCTCATCAAGCTCTGCCAACCGTAAGTGTGTGTGTGTGTGTGTGTGTGTGTGTAGAGTCATTGTGTTCTTTGTTGTATTTAAGAGTTAAGTATATTTACGTAGCCCTTAATCACATTACAGTCTCAAAGGGCTTCACAAGCCTACATTCACATGGAAGTAAACGACACGCCCTTAACCAGAGTCAGCGTTTCTGAAATAATATTTGGTTTGATTTATTATTTATTTATTTATTTATTATTTGAGTTGAGATTTTGATTCGGAGGTTGGAATCTTGATTTCAAGACACATATGTAAATCTTTCTGTTGTGTGGGAAGATTGCCATATTGGAATGTTGACATGTGTGTGCAAATGTAGTCTGTATTGTTTTGAAGGATCCATCACCAATATTGGATGGTATTAGGTATTACATCACTGTCTGTCCACGCCTGGCCTCCGAATGGTCATTACGCTTCCCTGGCGACGGTCGCTATTCAAATATGAGCACACACTGTATATAAATACTACTCACCACCATCTCTTTTACAGCACTCACATGGGTGGTATACTGTATGGACTGTGTCCAAGCAAAGTAGCCTACAATGTCCATTACAATGAAATAATGGCCAGTATTCATCTGTTATTTTTTATCATTCTGGATACAAAGTGTATGGGGAGTATAATTATACCCATACCAAATATCTATATGGCATTATTATTTGAGAAATGTTGCAATAGATAGTGTTCCTGTACCCGTAGAAATGATATGGCAAATTTACAGTTTTTCTTTAGAAGGTACACTAAGATAGTAGAAGAAGAAGCAATGGATCATGGGAACACATTGCATGTATACTCATTGTGAGGGGGGGAGGTATGCTAACACACCACATGGTTTTGCTGGCCACAGACAGTTACATGAACTTAAACACTGTTTTATGAGGTATGAACGTGTTGTTGTAAAACACTTAGCATCGAGCTGGCTAATGCACAGACATGCAGGACCTGCTTCACTCAGTCACAGATGTGTGCAGATTTTCAGTATATGACATATTCGGGCACTTTTAACCACAATTTATTTTGACATATATTAGTCATTTGATTTAGTCTTCTTTTAGCCAACAACATTTTTTTTGTCTAATTCTAGATTATCAATTACATAATTGATTTCAGTCTGATCATTTCAGAATTAATTTGAGACTTTAACACCCTAATCATTTTGACCATGTGTTATATTATACCATATACTGTATAGACTAAATACAGTATGAACACAAACTTCAGCCATATAGTGTTCTTCTTACAGCATACACACGTTACCGTACACACACCCATAGCATGGACATCTTTAAAAGCACTATAGCAATTTGACTGTGAGTGTGTTCCAGAGAAACGCCATAATAGAGATACTCATAAAAACTGTTTCCGACAGATACGTGCACATGTGCGCGCGCACACACACACACACACACACACACACACACACACACACACACACACACACACACACACAGCTCAGTAAGGCCTAATAAAACCTAGATTGGACTGGCTCCCGCTGGAATAACAGTCCAAGACCTCATCAAGCTGTAACACATGCACACGCACGCACACACACACACACGCACGGCATCTTTTCTTCACCGTATTCACTATATTATGTCTGTCTATTCTCTATGATTGTATTAAACACACATACACACACACATACACACACAAGTGCCTTTGCTGAGCTCCATTAGGCCCTTTAACTTCTAAAACAGTGACCAGAGGGGTCAAGATCATTAAATAAGACAAGACGTGCAGATTGTGAAACGCAGGCTCTGTCATGTCCGGTTGCGTAACCTTTCCCTGGCCATGTTTCCAGAAATGTCCCCGGTCAACACTGCCAATTATGCGGCGATCCTTCCGAGACATGAACAATCTGTCCAGTGTATTTGCCAACGCTCCCGGTTCGCCGTGTCACAAGTCACGCATATTTCTACGGTGACCGCGTCAAAAAGCCATCAGCGCAAGAGGCGGGGCCGGTACAAGTCGGGCGGGTGGAGAGGGTGGGGGGTGTGAGTTATGACACGTTTGGAGTCGGGCAAGTTCAGTTTAATTTTGGATTCCATATTATGGAGTCTGCAGCACGAGGGCCATTCGCTAGAGCACATCACGCCTTATGCAGCTTATGTAAAAGAGCCTTGGAAGCATGTTTGTGACTTGAGATTTGAATTCCAATAGCCTGGCCGTGTGTGTGTGTGTGTTGTAGAAGAGTGGACTTGCTGTCCTCTAGTGGCTGTCCTCCCCGGTCTCCCTTTCTCACTCTCCTCCCTCTCTCCCTCCCTCCCCTCTCTCCCTGCCTCCCTCTCTCTCTCTCCTGCCTATGTCACCCTCCTGAGTGCCCTCAAGCTTTCCTAAGGTTGGCAGCGCCAGGGTAAATCCATTGGCAATGCAGCTTTTATTAATCCGGGCTAGCCGTGTTTCAGTGGCTAGTCGGGGCGCCAGCCAGCACGGGTCTCCGCCTCGGGTGTTTCCCAGGCGCCACGGCAACCTCTCCCCCCTCCAAAAACCGGCCCACGGCCCCGTTAAAATCTCCCTGGGTGACGACGAAACCCTCACTCTGAACATACGAATGTATGCATAATGAGGAGTTTACATTTTATTTATATACTTGTTTAATTTTCTGCCCGAACCGTGCAAAGCTCTGTGCAATGAAAGGAGGAAGGGGGAAGGGCTCTCGCCGTTCCAGACAGAGACGAGCGTTGCTAGTGATCGGTCACAGCTAATGCCTGGGCCAGGGTTCTCTGAGGTCATGCAGGCTGATAGCCGAAAAGCCCTGGATCACTTTGGTCTTGCAAAAAAAGCAAACATGAACCGAGCTGATGCATTCTTGAGAGCGAGCCATATCGCAGTTTCTGATTGGATGCCTCCGGAGGATGCCCGAGACATGCGGGAAAATGCCAGAAAATGAATGCCTTGGTTTCACTCCTCCCTCGAGAACTGTTGCTTTATAGCCAAGACCCTGCACGACTTTCACGGAACCCTCTCTGAGGCCTCCTTACACAATCCACGGTTCCTCTATGCGAACATGCACAACACACACACACACACACACACACACACACACACACACACGCATAACAGGCATCCAGGCAGTCCAACGTAATTGAATGTGCAATTACTTTAGTTACCAAAACCGAGGAGCGCTTGTTTTTGTGTCAACCACTTCCAAACACCCTCTGATCACAGAGTGCAAAAGTGAAGAAACGTAGAACGACGACAACAGCGTTTCAACAAACGCACCACGCCAAGAGCTGTTGGAGGAGCAGAGCGGGTCACGTGGATTCAGGAGAGGCTGCTTAAACAGTGTTTTATTCTCTTGGCTGGATGTCGGGCTCTCCACAGGACTCAGCCTGATATATAGGCTTGCAGATGAGGCCAGCGTTAGAGGAAGGGAAAGGCCGATTGTTGGCTGAACACCCAGAAGCCTGTGAGAAGCCTGGCTGGCTGGGTGGATAGATGGATGGATCCAACTGCCGTAACCGTGAGAAAAATGCGTTGGCCCGGCCAACCAGCTTCAGGCACAGGGCCATCCTCCAGGCCATCCCAACCTCTTTCCAATCCAAACATCTCGGCTCCTGCCAGCTACAGACCCGCCCACCGATGCACTCCTGGGCAACGGCGTCTCCATGAGCTGTTGTGGCTAGCCCCCCTCTTCCCCCACCCACCCACGAGTGGGGGGAAGCGGTCCAGGCAGTAGGTTGATGGAGGGGAGACAGAGAACCGGAGGAGAATGTTCTCCCCCACCCTCCTCCCCTCTACCTTTCATTTACGAGCGGCAACTCATGGCCCGCACCTGGAATAACACAGCAGCTTCTGACGCTTCCCCTGCCCACATCCATAACTCAAACGGGCTTTAGCCGTCCAGGACCCCTCCGGTTCCCCCACCCACCCCCCGTCCTGGAGCCCTGGAACCGTTTTTTCCCCTCACTCCCTCCTCCAGCCCTCTCCTTCCCTTTCCTGGCTCTCCCCTGCTCACCCCCTCCCTGGACCAGGACGGCCCACAGCTGTGGCCTCCGTCACGCTGCCTTGCCCCTCCGTGACACAGCCTCATCAAACAGAGGTGGGGGGGGAATCAAAAGCTAATCACTGCCAATTGGCCAAGTAACCTTTCCCATGTGTTACTTGGGAATGAGGGGGGGAGATTGGAGAGGAACGCTGGGGGTGCTGTTGTGGCCTTGGATGTGTGTGTGTGTGTGTGTGTGTGTGGTGGGGGGGTGGGGGTGTTTCTGGTAATATTGGTGGTCTAGTGTTCACACATGCTGCCCAGCTATTGGAGCAGGTCTGCCTTACATGGGCATCCAGCTAGCCTTTTAGAGCTTGCTTAGTTGTTGTTCTAATTTTTATGTTTTCTTCTCACCTTTAATCATCGTGACAGTTGAATTACTGCAGAGAGAATACTCTTCACCAGGGTTGCCAACTCTCGAGCATCTGGCGCATGCCACACACACACACACACACACAAACACACGTTTATGTCTCACGCTAGCATGAAAAAACAATGCCATTGACTTCAATGCATCTCCTGTTAAATAATAGAGCTCTTTTGGTCAATCTTTTCCAACTCTCACAGCTAGTCAGCCTTGAAAGTTGGCAACCTCGAGCTACTAGTTTTGTTAATGTGTTAATTATCTTGCAAGTAAGCTTGTGGCATGTGTTCGGTGAGTTAAACTGACCAGTAGGAGTCAATTTGAGATCTAAATGACTATAGCTAGCTATTTAGCTATAGCTAGTTAGCCTTCTCCTCCAGCTGTGTGTCAGTGGGAATAGCTCAGCCCAGATAGATAGCAGTGTTGAAATATAGGGGCATTGAAAGACCACAGGAATGCCTAAACCAAATTACTCCCATAGCCTGGCCTCGGAACCACTCAAGAACCAGCTGCTATTCCTAGAAGCATTGCCACTGCAGCCCTACTGCTAACGTCTGTCTCTCTTGATTTTTCTGTCTGTCTACCATGGTTTTTCATTATTTAATTCTCTCTCATTCCCTGCTTTTGTTCTCCCTGTCATTCCCATTGTATATTTCACTTCTCCTCTCCGAGCCTTTTGTTTTTTTTTCTTTTACTCTATTTTTCTTTCCTCTCCTGACAGTCATTTCATTGACTTGGCCAAACTATCTAAAACGCAACGTATTTCCCCCATCCCTAAACATCGATTTGAAAGCATAGCTGAGCAGCGCAGTTGATTTGGCCTTAGGCAGATTGTTGAATTATTTATCCCTCTATTACTGTATACATGGCACACAGACAGCTTGCCTACTCACAGGCAATCTATGTGTTTAGCAGAGCTGGAGAAAGCCTTCCGCTTTCAATTTTAGAGGTACACTGTGTGGCGATATTCAACAAATTAGCATTTAACTAGTTGCCGGCATGAGTAGCGGCAATACTTGTTAGGCAATGGCTTGATTGAAAACCATTTTACTGCTGTCATTTTTACCATTAATAGTAATGGCAGTAGTTGGGTTTTTTTGTGATCTTGTCATAACAATGGCATTTATAAATGGCCTTTACTACAGCAAAAATAAATAAATACATACATAAATAAAACAAAGGTGAAAAAATGATGTGTCTTAATAGTGTTAGAGCTGTTTTTTGCAAAAAATCATAGCAGCAATTCAGGTATAAGATCTTTGTTTTTCTAGCCGTAAATGTCACATACAGTATTTACATATTTCACGCCAATCCTAGAGATGGAGGTGTTCTTAATGTTTCTGAGCCAAATATAAGTGGTTATGAGCCACTGAGACCATAAATACGATGTTACTCAAAGAGAACATAAATGCAGTATACTCAATATATACAGAAACAATCATAACAACCTTTTAAATAGACACATTCTAGAGATGACGCTAGACAAAAATAAATAAATAATGATGAATAAATACTTTACACCAGAAAAATTTGAAGAAATCTAATAAATAAAAAGCAAATAAATAAGTAAACCACTGTCACTTTAAGGTGTGTGACGGGGCATATTGACTAACCCTACTGACTGCTATACAGTCAAGCGCAACGCGTACTACACCCAAACCAATGGCAAGAGCAGCTCTGCTGCCTAAGGACTTGACAGCCAGGAGCAAAAACTGAGGCCCTATTGGCTAACCCCCCCTCCCCCCCACCCCCACCCGTCCCCACCCTTCTTTCTCTTCCCTTGCCATTCTCTGCTGCCATTCCCTCTCATCGTGAGCAAGTGTGTAGCGGCACAGTTTGCACAGATGAGATCATGTTCATTTGGGTGTGTCATACTGCAACGCACGGCAGGCAAGCCTGCACCACACACACACACACACACGGTTCTAGGACGTCCAGCCTGACGGAGGCAACTGCGTCTGTGTGTGTGTGTGTGTATGCCTGTGTGTGTTATTGTTTTTGTGTGTGCGTGCATGTGTATATATGGTTGTGTGTGTGTGTGGGCGTTCCTGCGTGTGTGTGTGTATACTGTAAAACTGCAAATAAACACAGATCCTAAATAGACACAGGTCTCTTTTACTGGCCGGTGGTGGCTACGTGTTTTTGACAAATAAACGCTGTTGATTCAATTAGAAGCCTGTTTTTTATTTACAGTAAATATCCCAAAATAGGTTCTTTGGATGTAGCTTAATAAATGAATAACCTGTCATGTCGCTGGGTGAGGGTTACTGCAGACATAGAGGGAAAAAAGAAACGAGATGGAGAACTCAACAAAACGAGCCACAGCTCCGCTCCAACACAAACACAGGTGTGTAACAGTCGCATACACTATCAGCAAAAGGTGCTACAGCAAACAATAACACAAACACAAAAGAACCCTCCAGCCTTATACCTACACCCACACGGATGGACGCAATCTCAATCAGCAAACCGCACGTGTGGGTCTGACTGGGAACACGGGCTAAAGGACCACCGGTCGGACACACCGGCCTCAGACCTTTGCCCACTGGGTCGTCTGCTTGAGCTAGGCGCCATATAAGCTGCATAGATCACGCATGTGTTTTGTAATTGTAAAAGCTGTGGAGCAGGTAAGCAGGACGGCAGTCGTTTCCTTCTCTGTACTTAACTTTCGCTCACTTCGTGCCTCGGGAGGAATAGCAACAACAATAACCAGAGATCACAAAGGTTCGGAACAGACTGGCAAGCAGCCCAACACATGCTCTCTACACATGTTCGATTTGTTAATTTATTCTGTATATTTTTCTAAAACTATGACCTCTAAAGTAGCCCACTACTGGTAATGTATTCAGATGTATTGACTAAAACAGCTAGTAGACTCACTTCCTACCTTTGAAGTTTCAAACGGTCATAGTCAGAATAGCCTGCGTGTCCATTACTCCATTGATGTAGTCTGTAATTACGGATCCACCGACCAAAATAATCAATTTATTTTTATTTTTTTGTCCAGCACTGATTTCTCAGCACTGCGTACATTTTCTCCTTGTCGTGCTACATGATAGTAATGCTTCTTTTAATGTCCTGACTACAAAATATACTTGTTAATACTTTGTTCAAACTTTTCACCCTATTTTACATGACTGTAGTCTATATGTATACGAAAAATGATGCATTGATAGGCTTGTTGCATTCACTGACATTGACAGCATGTCTTAATCCTCTCCACGGAAATAACGAGTGATTGATGATTAAGGAGGGCACTATGCAAAGAGGCTCTGGAATAAACAAGGATTTAAAAACAGCCTAACGGTATTCTGTTTTTTATATATATTTTATATCTCAGTTCAATTTTACAAAACATAAATAATATTCATAAAATGTGATCATATTTCCAATATTTTCTTAGTAAGTGTTTTGTGTGAAACTAATTAGATGACTGTATCAAAGGCCTGTTGCATTTATTAGTTGAGTAAATAGAAGCCCGGGCTATTATTTGCAGTTTTTCGGTATATGTTTGAGTGAGTGTGTGAGACAGGTGCTGCAAACAGGCTTTCTTCTCCTTAATGCTCCCCCCACCACCACCACACACACAACCACTCACACCTCACACATATAAGTACTCTAATGTACATGATTGTTTCCATTAGAGCAGTGTTGGCATCTCTGCATTCAACCTGCTCTCTGTGGGTGGACATCTCTGCTATACATTGCTGCACACTTAAAGCCCTGGTATGCTACCAAATGCTTGACCTCGCACAACACGGATAAGGATGAGCTCTCGGGCTGTTGTAAGCATACTTCAAGCAGACGCGTTGGCTTGAAGTAGTGCTTTGCAATTAGTGGTATTTATAAAGTTAAAACATTGTTTTCGGGTGAACAATGCTGGTGTATCTAAGATATATATATATAAAATATAAAGAAAGAAACAAAGAAATATATTTGTATACCCCTAGAACACTTATTTGTGAGCTTAGTAGGACATCCATTGCCGTCTGTAGTGGACTTCAGCTTGTCGCACATGAGCAGTCAACGTTCACATGTCCGACTCGCAGACAGAACGTGTTGGAGGTGCGCGGACAGTCACCTTGTGTGCAACGATATTTAAGTCATAAATACAGTCTGCGGAGGTCTGCGGATGCGGAAAGTATGCTTGGAGCTTAATGGGAATGTCGTCTGTGTGTGCAGTGTGTGATTGTTTGTTTGTCCACAGCTTGACCACGGTGTCATAGTAAATCTCTTTCTCTCTGTGTGTGTTCGATCTGTGTGCGCTCATGTGTGCGTCTGGGTGTAAACCTGGGTATGCTGTTAGAAATACATTACCTTAGTAGTGGCTCCTGGCATGTTTCCGTGTGTGTGTGTCCAGGGTTGACAAGGGTATGTCCACTCCACTGATCTGTGGCCAGTTGCAGCAGAGGGTTGACAGGGTCATGGGAACGTGGCCCACCGCTTATCAACAGTGTATCAAGCCTCTGTTCATCCCCTCCACTAACACTTCAATCATGTGCTCAGACCCTGGAGTAGCACAACCAAACATGGCTTCAGCTGATTTCACTAATTAGTTCCATCTTACTCTCTGATTGAGGTTGGGCTAATTAGGTAAATTGGCTGGCGTAATGCTTGATTGAAATGAAAGCGATATTGAGCTTTTATAATACCATGACTATATAGCTTCCTGTAGTAGATTAGCTATATATTGGGTAAAGCTCAGCTTGTTGTACAATGTATGGTATAAATTGTGTATTTTGGGCTTTGTGTAGTGTCTTGGCAAAATAGGACTATCATTTTTTCTTAATTAATTTTTCTGAATCATATATGAGACATATTGGTTTTATTGTTTATACATTTAGTCCAATTATAAACATGTGATTTTATAAACTTTGATAGGGTTGCTAATACAATTACTGCAATTACTGATCTTTAGGGAGTGGAGTGTAAGATGTTGAGTTTATTAAATACACAACCATTCCTAACAAATGCAGTATTCTATACTGTATAGCCAATGTGTTTGCCAACACTGGTATGCATGTTCTTAGATATTAGGAAGGAGACCAAATGTGCTGGTCCCAAAGCAACAATAAAGTATTTATATTACATTTTGAGTGCCACTAAAGTAATAGTCAGTTTACCAAATATGTTGTGAAACACAAGAGAAACCCTTAAAAAAACGTAATTTTGGATAAGAAACATGTTTTATGTCAACAAAATAAGACATGATCCACTTTGTTAAAGGTCCATGTTCCAACAGTGTGTCTCTGTTGCCAACACCTTGTTTTGATATTTCAATATTTATTTTCTTTTGTCTCTTCTTCAATTGTTCTCCCTCAACCTAGAGATAAAATAGAAATGTTGAGTATGGAGATCCGCCAAGCACGTACATCTTAAAATGAAATCATGTCAAGAAACTCAAAGTCCTATTCGAAGAAGAGTATTGTTTTACCTGGGGTTAAAGCCTGTGAATGTTGAGTGTTAGAACATGCTGGAAAGGTCAGTTACATACTAATGTTTGGACACGGAACACATCAGATAGACATAGTAGGTGATAAGGATTGAGACAAATACAAATACGTTATTCGGATATGCACGAATAGTGTGTTTATATGAATATGTATTTCGAACAAATACTTTAAAACATTTTTTATTTGTGGTCGGGAAGAGAAGGGAGAACCCAGTTTCAAATAGGTGGCATACGTTAGTGACCGTAGAAGCCGGTGGATGTTGTATAATAATCGTGCTCAGTATAATTTTGCTAGAAAATACCTTGCAATACTTTGCCTTGTTGACCCCGCAAACACTTATTCAGTTACCAGAAACAGTAATGTTCCCCAAAGACTATTACCTTGGACACGTTATATGTATTTGCACTTATATAGCATATATAGCTTATATCTGGTGCGATACAGCTGTAGGCGAGCTGCAAGCAATCCCATATATGGAAAGCAGTTGTCCGCGGGTGTACACATTTGCCACGACTCGCCCGACCTTGTCCAGGATCGTTACGCTATTTTTCACTTTTGTACAAATAAAAATACGAGTACAATTAGTTTTGTGACACATACAAATAACAAATACAAATTGTGGGTCTCTGCACAACCCTAGAAGGTGGGCCAACCGCATACGTCCTTCCCAGCAGGTTTCTATTGTATTATTTTAGCTATTTCATTCTGTCTTGTTTGTTACTATTCCATTTTTCTTTTATCTACAATCTTATTTTAATGTCTCAAACGTTATTGTACCAACACTGTTATATAACTTTTTTACCTAATTTATAATGGGGAGAAAATAAAATGGATAGTCAACCAGTAAAGCAGAAGGTGACTAAACCTTCCAAGAAGCGTAGTTTTAGCGCACGAGATAATAATAACTAGGCGTCCAGCAGAAACTACTTTAAACTTAACCTGGTGGTTAAAGCTGCTGTTGAAATCCATTACAGTGCAGCTGTCACACTATAACACGACATAGCAGCATTGCACAAGCACACCGACATACATATGTATACATTCACACATAAAGGGATATATATTCACACGCCACTCTTTATCTGAGGTGAGTGGGCAACATTCTTCATGTTCTGATTTTTTATCTTGCATTCTCTTTATGCTTGAATATTTTGTACATCTTGCGCTGCCATCTCCCATCGTCTCTTTGATTTTGAATCTCTGACAAGTATAAAGTATCCATACCCCTCCCCCCTCCCCCGATCCTATTCTCTCACCCGTTCATGTGTATCTACCGCAGTGACACCTGTCTCTAGTGGTAGGATCAAAGACCGAACCCATGAAACCCTTGGCGTAGAAAAGCTATAGGCTCACCTGGGAGCTATGGCATAAGTAGTTCTATCTGTCCCTTCACATCGCTGTTGGATTGAGTATTCTGCATTGCAATGAAGTGATACATCCAAATATAGCGTCCCTACCGTCAGTCTTGCCTTAAGGATGAACTATTCGTTTTGGTCACTGTTTTTAAATGGCTTAAATGGTTGTTGTATTTAAATTGTATTATATGATCCAATGTATCTATTCATCCATTACATCAGAACAATATTACAGATAACTCTTTGCATTCAATTATTTGAGGATTAATTATTATTATGCATTATCATTTTTTGGAGAAGCCTATTCCTTCGAATTCCTTTACGACCAAACGGAATATGTAATTCCAAACATCAACGGGTGGAGATGTGCCCTTCTATACTAGCTGCGTTTACATGGACCGTATTATTCCGATTGGAATCGGAAGAGAAAGGCCCAACCCGATTGAAATTGCATTCCGAAGTAGAGGGGTAGTAGTATAACCCGTACCTTAACACTATTAAAAGAATAATTCTACTATATAAATGGTAAAATCATATTATTCTCCCGGTTGCGCTCTTCTGCGTATTGCCCCGGCTACTGTTGTTGTCATATTGATTGGAGACGAGGCGATAGGGTGAATGGACGTTAGTACGGTGAATTCACCTGGAGCCGTAAAGTTCTCCACCAGTCTCACAAATAGCCTCGCTCTCCCAAAGACTAGCCTACAACTATAGTCTAGCCAGTTTTAGACTTTTTGCTAGCGGGACACGTTACAATGTGCATCTATGCCGATAAATTGTGATGGCACATGTAAACACCAGGCCCGATTAGAATACATAATCATGTAAACCATGTTCAGTGATCCATGAATCAGTCAGCTCGGACCATAAGTACCATGACAATAACAACCCACAGGTTGCCAGGTTTTAGTCAAATCTATAGCATTTTCCCATACTTTTATCAATATTGCTAACAATTCTGGGAACTTTCAACTATGTTGTGTATATAATTAATGTTTAAAATACTTTTGTAAAATAATTTTTCAAAGGAATGCATCTCACATTTATTAATATTTTGAGTTATGACATAACTGTTATTATACTTCACAAAACACATTTTTGAACACAAAAATCTATTAGCCATACTTGTTCTGTTTACATATAGTTGCAGGACTTGCAGGTGGAGTGAAAAATTAGTTAGTGAGTAAAAATGTTTTGGGAGCCAAGCATTGATGAATAATATATCTAAATAGTATAAAAACGGTATCTGTATCGGCCGATATTGCAGACTGAATTATCGGCAATCGGTATCGGCCAAGAATATCCAAATCGGTGCATCCCTACATGTCTTACATGTAAATGCAACCATTCAATCTCTTTGTGTACAACCATACATAATGTCAAAGTTGAAACAAATCTCTCTCTCTCTCTCTCTCTCTCTGTCTCTCTCTCTCTCTCGTCATTCTTATGTGAAACGAAATAAAGCTTCGGGCCCAGCCTCATTTTTTTATCTGTGTTTTTGGTGCCCGGACAGCTGTCAAGCGAATGACATGTTTTACAGTCTCCGCAATTTGTACATTTCCATCAGCCTAAAACAGCTAATAAAGATACCTCTTCTTTTTTTTCTCCTTCTTCTTCTGAAACAGGCGGTTTCATTTCTGCAGTCTGCATTCCTTGCGGTTGATTGGATATGGCGTCGAAATGATGGCCATGGGATTCCTATTAGAGTGGAGGGGATGTCGAGGTGGTGAATATGGTGTGTGTGGGGGTGTGTGTGTGTGTGTGTGTGTGTGGGGGGGTGGTGGTGGTGGTGGGGGGGGGGGGGGGGGGG
>JAODOY010069816.1:0-16305 GCA_025399855.1 Forbesichthys papilliferus
AAGAGGGACCACATCTCTCCCATATTGGCTTCCCTTCACTGGTTGCCAGTCAAATATCAAATTGATTTTAAGGTGCTTCTACTTGTTTTTAAGGCATTACATGGATTGGCCCCATTGTATATTTCAGATCTCCTTATGTTTTATCATACTTCCAGGCCTTTTAGATCATCCAACCAGTTTTTATTATCTGTTCCACAGTCACGTTTGAGAAGTAAGGGTGATCGTGCCTTTTCTGTTGTGGCCCCGAGACTGTGGAACGAGCTTCCTTTTTTTATTAGATAATCTGCCACCATTGAGACATTTAAGTCTCTTCTAAAGACACGTGTACTCTTTAGCATTCGAGTAAGTTCTGGGACACTATGCTTAAACTGTCTTGTTTGTTGTGTATTGTGTTTTATTTTATTTATTAATTGATACTTGCATTGATGTGTACAGCACTTTGGTCAGAATTTGCTGTTTTTAAATGTGCTTTATAAAAAATATGACTTGACTTGATCTAAACATTGCTCATTGATAAAGACGCACTTGCGTCATACCGAAATTGTATCCCCTTCCGGTGTTGTGCCAAAAAGTGATTTCCTGACAGAAAGTGATTTTGCGCATCTACAGCTGCTGTTTTCTTGATCAGTAAGTCAAAACGTGAGAATTAATGAGTTATTGTCTACAATAATAGCAAAGGTGTGTCTTTGTGACACATGCTTCTTGTAAAAAAATGTGGCCATATAAATGTTTGCAGTTTTATAATAATTTATGATGATTTATATCGGCAATGTGCTACTATTTACGATGTTTGTGTGTGTGTTTGGTATGTAGATGTGTAATATTATTTTTTATATTTCAAACAAATTTACTAATGGATATATCAAATTAACAGGCTGCTGTCCGCTAGAGCGCGCAAAATCACTTTCTTTCAGGAAATCATTTTTACACCTGAAACGGATTGACGTTTTTGGTAATGCAAGTAATGTTTTTATTTGGGTCAGTGATGTGTCATTATATACAAAACATTTAACATTACGTCCGTGATAAGATAGAATATGTCTTTGTTTCTTGTTTAACTAAATAGCCTATCACTTTGTGTTGTTGCTAGCCACCTATCTATCATAGCCCTGTAGCGGCAAGAACGGCTGTGGTTTCGTGCTGTAACCCTTCATTTAATTAATAAGTGCTTATGGGTACATAGCTGTTTAGCGGGCAGAGATGGCTGTGATGTTATGCTATGATATAATTTAACCTTCATTCATGAAAAAATTGTGTTTAGTAGATACATGGCTGGCTATCAAAACGTAACACTGTTAACTGTGCTGCTGCTGTGTTGTTGATACAAACAACAAGGAACTACATTCTGCCACCTGTATCTTTTACTGTAGTCTGGACGGCGAGGCAGAATTCATGTGCAATAATAACACCTTGAAAATACTGCTGAAATTAAACCATATGTAGTCCAAAACCCATAAAACTAAGTTCAAACCGCATTTGCCTGCACCAGTGTTAATTCTGTCCTGCCGGATTCAGTGACCCTTTTGAAACGATGTATGTTATAAAGCAGAAAAAGCATGAACAAGTTTGATAGATCTATAAATCAATTAACCTTAAAATGACGAGGCTGGTGTAGATAAAGTAGATTACTATTCACTTTTTATACAGAAATCACTAAAATCACAAGCTTTTTGCAGAGCAAACTACCATCGATAGCTAGCTAACCTTTTAGTAACCCTTTCCCCAACTAAAACACTTCAGGAGCGAGACACAAAAAGTGCACAAGAAATCATACACTCCGGTTAATAGATTGTACATGATTTGAGGTGTCACGTGCGCACTTTCGAAAGGGTCGGCAGGACACAAATTTAGGTGTAACACCTGTACTATCAGAAAAACGTCGTAGCCTCACGTCAACACAGCTACGTGGAAGTCAGGGTGGGGTGGGCAGTGACTTGTTAAATGTAAAGCAACAGTCACTGAAATCATACCATTATCTAAAGACTTGTTTTATGATGTGCTATTCCACATAAATTGTGGTATTTTCACCTAAGGTTGTCAACTACATTGCATTGAGAAGTCAAGGAACCCTGTGAACAACTGAAAAGAAGCATAAGTTGTTCAACTCCTTTAATCACACATCCATAGCGCTACTTCTAATACCTCATCTTGTCAGATTGTTTGTTTTCTTGTATTTTGTTTAGTAGGAACCTGTTTTCACCCCACACACATTACAGGATCACCTCAATTGGACATAAATAGCAGTCAAAATGGAAATGTATCCATATTTTTATCCAGTTCTAGATTGTAGGTTTATTGTATAAAAAACGATAAGCCCAGTAACTGTGTTGCATTGTGGCTTAGCTCTCATTGGGGAGGGGACAGGTTCACAATGGATCACGTCTTTACGTCTACATTACTGTAATATTGAAGTGCTTACGTCGGGTGAAGGAGGCAATGTTGTCGTTGACATCGGTTACAGTAATGGTGACGGATGTGGTGGCGCTGCTGCCAGTTGAAAAACCCCTGGTGTCCTGAGCCTGGACCACCACAACATACTGACTCTTTTTCTCCCGGTCCAGAGTCCCAGACCTGCAGCTGATCACACCTAGTGAGAGAGACCCAGAGAAAAGACATGGAGACAAAGAACTGGAGACAGAAAAACATAGAGGGAGACATAGAGAAAGACAGAGAGAGGGAGAGAGAAACAGAAAGGCAGAGGGAGACAGAGACAAACAGGGAGACATACAGAGAAAGGCAGAAGACAAAATCAGAAAGAGAGAAATGGAGAAAGATAAAAAAAAGATAGAGAAAGAGAGACAGAAGACCGTTGCTGGAGCAGGAAAGAGGTATACCACGTAAAATAAAAATCCAGCAGTAATTAGTTTTGTACTTAATTATCACCATGGCACCATGATGTATTTTTTTGTGAATGTAAATTTCAAATTTCAATTTATTCAATGTATAATTTAGTATTATGTAATATATATACAAAAACATAAAATATAAAAAACACAAAATTACAATAATTCTGTATGAATTGAATACAATAAATATGTTTTTTAACTGTTTTTAAAAGACAATTTTAATAGAACTATCTGTGCTTTTTAACTGCGGCCATCATGGGTCACAACATGCAGAAGAATGAGGGGAAAACCAGCTCAAGAGTAGTAAGGATTCACAAGTCACACATTCAATTGTATTACTGCAGCCCTAGAGTCTGCAGGGTATACTGCTGTTGTTAAAAGCAGTGTTATTTATTTTATGGTTAGCCTAAAAATATAAAGCTATTCATGATTTGGGGTTGTCTGTTGTGATTTGAAGCCGCATGTGCGTAGTATAGTAGCAGTAGTAGTATAAATCTTTAATGTCCCCACAGCACCGTTTAACAATGTTGTTCAGTTTGTTCCTGTTTTTCACCGTAAGGACACCAAACCAACAAACTAGCGAAAATGAAAAAACAGATTCAATAAAAAACGAATAAAACAACTTCATAATGGTCTGATTGACATTAAAACGAAGTTTACATAAAAAGAACAGTCTTTGATTTGCCCTTTTACAGATGGCCTCCGTATTTGCATTAAAATTGAACTTTTGATGACAAGTTAAATTTTTATGCAAATACGGTGACCAAATATTTGTATTGTTGCACTGCTTTCACACACTGGTCCTTTAACACACTGTACGCAGGGGCAGTGGAGATAGATTTTTCGGAAATCAATAAACATTTCCTTGGTTTTAGCCACATTTATGTTGGTTTGTCTGCAAACATAAACCTGTGAGACAATCTGTGCATGTCTCACAGGTGGGGGCTCCATATCCGATGTTGCCGGTGTGTGTGTGTATGAGTGGTGAGGGTATAAACACATGGTGTGTGTGACGCATTCAGATGTCTATGCAATGGTGGCTAGTCCGACCGGCGTCCTTGTGTTCATATGCATATGGACGCATAGATGGATGCGATGCTTTTGACGATGATATTCAGGGTAAGATAAAATTTTTATGGCGGATATGTTATGTGTGGATATGCCTCTGGGTTTAGACTACATATTTACCCCAGTGTACATTCCTAATTTTTAACAGCAACACCAATGGTTGTGAAACCTGAGCCTACAAGTGAGAATTCTAACTACCGCTAACCCCCACGTTTCACCACCCCATGTAAATTCAAATGTAAATTGCATTAATCTAAAATGTGCTTTAAATGGTACCCTAACATTGGTCTGCAACAACACCACCACCCCTGAAAAAGAAAAAGCGTCTATTCAAGATAAAACATCTGACACAGGGTGTGTAGATATTTACTTTTTTTAAATTTTTTTTACAGTTTAACATATTTATTTTTTATTATTATTATTTTTAAATTTGTTTTAAACATTGCATACCAGGGTAAAATAATATTTCCTCCGTCTCACAGATACCGGCGGGGCATACATCAACAACCACTGTTATAACGCCCAGCCACGGTAATCCCTACACCCCGGAGTGTGCAAGGATTTAAGAGGGTCACCGCAGTCAATCACATCACGCGATGGTGTCGGCCTACTCCTACCTCCGCGTGCAACAGGTTGTAAGAAACGTCTCATTACCGACGGCCTGCAGCCACCCATCCAAACGAGTACACCTGCGGGGGACCTGAAAACATATACCACCCCACCAGCAACTAGTATGTATCAGAAATAGTGGTAGTAATGATCTAGCTAGCAACGGGCATGTTACAAAAGGCTAACCATATGTCGTCCTCAACAACCTAGACGCGAATATGAAGCCCTTGAAGACCGTTTCTACAAATCAGCGACCTACAGCGTCAGGAGGGCTCGTAGCTCGTAGCTAACTGGTTGTAAGAAACAACCCATTAACACTGACCTGCAGCCACCCATCCAAACGAGTACAGCTGCGGGGGACCTGAAAACATATACCACTCCACTAGCAACAAGTATGTATCAGAAATAGCGGTATAGGGAATCTAGCTAGCAACTGTTATGTCACATGATGATAACCATATATGATACATGTCAACCCCCCTACCTAGACACAGAACTGAAGCCTCTGAAGACCGTTTCTACAGGACAGCGACCTACAGCGGCTATTATAACAGATGTATTCGACCACGGCCAGGATCTATAGGGGCCGACCAACCACGAAACAACTAAAGAGTGACACCATCATCAGCCAACAGGACCGTGAAGAACGACCTAGCACCCGCCCTTAAACATGTGATGTAGTGTGTGGTAATGATGCAGATATCTATAGTGAATTGAATTTCAAAGGTTGTGACCCTAACATTATTAAATAGATAACGCAGTGTATGAACAGTTTAGATTTGTATAAACGTAGAAATACATCCCTTACTAGCTGCCTCACAAAAGCCTTTCAACAGCCAAATGTTGCCACAAAACTCAATATCAATATTTTCTGGGGGCTAGCGTTGCACATAATTTGGTTGGTCTAAAGCACTATGTTGGTACAATAAAATGTAGGAAAAAAATATCTGAAGTGTACCGGTAGTGAACTAACTTTGCCGTGTTTCTCTTGGGGGTAGCGTCAGTGTAGTGAAGCTTAATTTAACGCAGAGTAACTGGTAGCTCAGCTCACTATATTTTCAATGTAACTTGCCCAACACTGATTTCAAGAAGCCATATGTTTTTGCCTTGAAATTACGCTTTTCTTCAGTGGGTGGGTGAACCGGCAGAATATAAGCCCTATAGTACTGGCTCTTTCTCCGTGAAAGCAACACCAAACATCCAGTTTTGAGAAATAATAAACTGTAATAGAGTTGAAGACTACAGTCTCAAAACAATAGAAAAGACGAGTTTGCACAACTTCCTCAACTTCCTACACATTTTTGTATACAGTCCCACATTTCGTTTTGGGGAACATTGCTAGACACAAAATCCTTGTCGCGTGTCGTGGATGTAGTGCTCGAGGCGGCCGCATGCCACCCGACACGGCAAATATGTTGATGCCTTCTCTCTGGCAATAGCCATTTTAATTAGTTTAGTTAGCACCCGACACGGCTAATATGTTGATGCCTCTCTGGCAATAGCCATTTTAATTAGTTTCGTGTGAGTACAATAGCTTCTTCTTCGACCTAAAGCCTAGGCTAGGGGCGGTAGTAGTAGCTCAAAACACACCCCTATAACCAATCCAGCTGTAGCCTGAGGTAGGACTGCCTACCTTCTTAACATTTACGTCCATGGAAATACGGAAATAAATAAAACAAGGAAATGTGGAAATACGGAAATAAATAAATGTAGAAATACAGAAATACAGAAATAAATAAATAAAATAATGTGTAAATAAATAAATAAATGAATTGAAGAATAAATAAATGTATGTAAAAATAATTAAATGTAGAAATGCACAATAAATAAACAAATACATGTAAAAATACAGATATAGCCTTTTTTAATACAAAAATATTATGTTATTTTTTCAATTATTTTGATATTTATTTAATTATTTTTTATTATTATGGCAGTCCTGGTCCTCAATATGTTTATACCCTCGCCACACACATCGGATATGGAGCCCCCACCTGTGAGACACGCATATACGGCTTCAAAGCACAACAGACACCCCCGAATCATGAATAGCTTTTTATCTTTTAGGCTAACCATAAAATAAATAACACCGCTTTTAACAACAGCAGTATACCCTGCAGACAGCTGAGAGATTTGCACCTCCGCGATACCCCAACCACTTTTGGTATGTCAAAGCCCAACAGGCCGCGATCATAAAAAACGTTTTATCTTTTACGATACCAATAAAATAAATTACACAATTTTAACCACTGCATTGTTACGCATGAAATGACATGTGAACAAAGAACAATTTTAAACCAAATCTATAAATAACTTTTTATCTTTAATGATGCCAATTTTTTAAATGTATATCATTTTTTAAATATAATTTTGATTAATAGCTAATTAATAGCTGTCACTTTTTGTGGAGAGTTAGTTTGACAAGAACCGCATTGTTATTCTCTCTCATGTCAGTAAGACTCCCCACCATACAATGTAAAATGTTTGTCCTTTTTGTTGGTGTAGTATTGAGTCTGAGGTCCTGGCCCTAGGTGAAGTTATACAAAAATGGCTTTTGATGTGAAAAGTTGTCCAAATTAATGTTCTTTGTTGAACTCTTTGTAAAATTATATGTGTGTAGTCTTACATTTATGTTTTATTTAATTAAATAACTAATTATCTGTACTAAAACTTTGTTTAAATACATTTTTAAATGGTTATGAATAATCTTACAAGGAATTATATGAATTTTTTTTGTAAAAATACTGTAAAATATGTTAATTATGAGACAAAAAATTACCATATTTGACAGTTTTCTATATTTTTAATATGGTATTATTTTCTCGTGTTTTACAGTAATATTCTACCCCTGCGACCTGAAAATGACAGTTTATTATAAAATATTTTTAATTGCATACAAGAGCTGAGGGGTACATGTACATGTTTTACCTGTAATGATGTCAATTTCAAAAGCTGCCATTTCTCCTTCTCCCCTCAGCGAATATCGGAGATCTGCATTGGCAGTGGTGGGGTCGTCTGCATCTGTAGCCTTTGCCTCCACAACCTTAGTGCCTACACACCGAAGGTCAGGGTCAGTCCAGCACTGAGACACACCACCATTCTTCCAACTCATCTCATTTCATCTCATCTCCAGTCCTCTCCTTTCTCTTCATTTAATTTCCTTTTATTCTTAACATTTTCCTCCAACCCTCTTTGTGCACCTTTCTCCTCTCATGCTTTCTGTTTTACATTATTTTTAATTTCTGCACTTCTGCTGTAGCTCCATTAAACCCCTGTTTGACCTATAGTATCAGTTGAGTTGAACTTGTTACTGGGACATATTATTTGTTTTGCTTACTTATCTCCAGTGCTAAACTTTTCCCCTGCAACCTTTGGTATACTTGGTATTATATGGTACAATTAGGCAAAATATCTAATGCCTGTGTTTTTGGTTGAGGAAGTTTTACGATTGATTTGGCCTTTCTGGTGCCAAGTCACAGTACATACCAATATGTGACCTCTCCAAAATGGATCCATTGTAGATAATGGGGAAGACAGGGATATTGTCATTAATGTCGGTTACTAGAATATGAAATTCCTCTGGTTCCTCCAATTGACTGTGGTTTTTTCCATCGAACATGGTGGCTTTCAGCGAGTACCGGTTCTTCTCCTCTCTGTTCAGAGACTTTGTGACATACAGGTCTCCTTGTTGATCCACTGTGAAGATAGTGTTAGCTCCCTCCCCTTCTATTTTGAAAATCTTTACCCCCACTTCTTTGCTGGACTTCAGCTGTGGAAAGAAAATATTATTTTTCATTCGTCAAAACTATTCTATTTTGAAACGCCCTATTGCATTGTTTGGTTGTGTCCTATCACCATTTAAAAATGGACAGTCTCCAGAATATTATAGAATGAAATTGTGTATCTAAACGGAAGACAATCAGTTAGGGTCAGCAAACAGCAGAACCAGCATCAGATCACCTCTGGAGAAATATCACTGGCCAATGAAATGTGTTAATTTGTGAGTTTAGTTTGTATACATTCTGGCAGAGGTTTGACAAGTTGCAACTATTCGTAATGACATTTACACAGTGCTATTTCTATAAATATGAGAAAAACTGCACTGGACTGGAGCTGAGATCGTACAGATAAACTAGACAGGACCAGTATTTACCCTTGACTTACCTGTCCTATCTTTTGTGGCATGGGTGAATCCTTCTCCTCCTCTACATAAAGAGTGTTCCAGATCCAGTGTCTCTTCTGCCTGAACAGAACAGGTTGGGCCTCGCTGGTGGGCCCACTTGCCTCAGCTATTGCCACCGAAAGGCTAGAGTTGCTCTGTACTAGCGGTAGAGCGAGAGACAGGACCAAGGCCATAAGGCATGCCAACCGTCTGCAATGCTGAGACATTATCTGGGTCAGGAAAGATTGAGATAGAACAAAAAGAAAAGAAAAGCAGAAAAGAAAAGAAAAATACTTAGAAAGGCGCTCATAATTAGAACCTCTAATCAGGTCTGGGCAGGCCTGTTCTTTTTCCTAGGTGGGAAGACAGAAGCACAGTCTAGGGCAAACTGTCTTTTTGGTCTTCTACAAAGTCCAGCTACCAGCTAAACCTTTTACAGGCCTGTAAGCCCAAGGAGCTGAAACCACATCACTGCTCTGACTGGGGGAGATTGGGGGAAATTAAACACATGCCTGCTTGTGACCCATTTTAGGTGCATCAGTGCAATGCACAAAACAGAGAAGTGGATTTATAAAGCAAGTTATGATGTCAGTTTTTTTTTATCAGACACTAAAATAGACAATTTCTACAGGGCTTTGCTGCTCTCAAGGATATTTTTTATTGTTACTTTACATTGTTCATGTAAATCTTATTTTACTTTACTTTACTGGATCACTTCTACTTTTACTATATGCTGTTCTAATTGTTATCTCCCACAGCCACCTTGGGCTGTAACATATTTGGAATAATTATTTTATACAAATACATGTATTTAGTACATCCTATCATTACTGTGTAATTGAAACTGTGGTATTCTCCTTTCAGCAAGGAGATTAATACATGTATTCTAATATTTTCAAAGATATGTTCAACAGAAAATAACCTTAACTGCATGTGCTTTCCATATTTCTATAGTGTTACTATTATTCATTTACTGTAATGTCTATCCTTTTATGGTATTTAAATATTGAATTTACTTTAAATACCAGTTACCCATTTCTTAAAACTCCATATTATCTTATCAATGCCTATTGATAGATTTTTGAGTTGTCGGTTATTCATTAATGCATCATCCTCCACAAACAGACACCCATGCACCCACGCGGTGTATACTGTATCTAATGCAAAATAAATGCCACAAAAATAATCTTAAAAACATGTCAGTATGCTGCACTGATCCATCAGATATCTCCCCTGCTAATCCCACAGTCAATTTGCTGTGATTGACTCAATAATTATCAGGGAAGACCGAGGGAGATTGAGATGAATTACTGTATGTTAGTATGTTGGTCACTTAATCTAATGGCCTAATATGGTATTCTCCTGGCCTAATATTGTATTCTCCTGGTCCTCTCTATTCTCTTGACACATGACCTCTGATCAGTATCTATACAGCCAGAACTCTATACTGAATTGATTCAATTTTGGCCACAAATTGTGTTTTGAGAATAAGGTCTTCTGTATAAAATGAACTTTGCTGGAATTCCCCTTTCTTTCTTAACAGTACACAAAACCATGCAGATGAGAGTTAGTGGTTTAAGTGTGGCGCCGTGGCTACAACGCAACCAAACGAACATTCATAAAAACCATTCCATTTGCAAATATGTTATATTGCTGTCTGGATAAAACATCGGTTTGTGTGTCTCACCCCCATTGGCTAATTTGCAATTAGTTTTAGGGTTAGTACGTAGGGTAAAAAAGTTAACACTTGATCACATATTTTAAAATTATATCCTGTATATATTATTGCCAGATGAAGAGAATTTAGCCTACTGTATATAATCGCATAGATTTATACTGTACAGTCAAAATTATTTATTATGACAAAACTAAAAACAAGTAGAACGCTTAGCCAACATCCTCCTCAGAAACTGGAAGTATAAACATAATGCCTTAGGGGAAATGCCGTTAGGTCTCCTAATGAGTGATTATCGCTAGAGGGTGCACACCCTTCCGGCTATTCAGACGGTGTTGCTGTAACATTTTACACACACACACACACACATAACAGAGGTGGAATTGTACAGGAGTTTAATTACAGACACCAAAACAGCAACCACAAACTCAAACAATAACCCGCATAGGGGAAAGGAAATAACAACTCAATATAAGCACACAGGCTGATCCAGGAAAACAAAACAGGTGTGAGAAATGAAGAGGATGGGGAAAAGGAAGGACTGCCAAGGTGCTCCGACCGGTGATTAGCGTACTGACCTGGCACATCAGCGTCAGGAAGGCCAGTTGCTATCACCTCCACCCCTCCGCCACAGAGTTGAGTCATTTATGCATTGGGGTAAATTTAAGACATCCTGTAACAGATCCGGTTTTAACCTGCTATGTTTGGGTGGGCTTCTAGAAATAATAGGTGGGCAACTTTGGCCCGAAGGCATGTAATTTATCTTAGTGATTTCGTCTTGACCTCACAAGCTCCAGTTTGACTTTATGACTATCAGTCTGGATAGGCTTCAAATAGTTGTGCTTCCGGCTGAACTATCAGTAGTTCTGACTAATAAGCATCATACTGGTAATGCTGCAGGCATAGTTTACGTGTGATGTTAACCAACAATCACTGTCAGGTCCAGGTCAAGTATTGTTTTGAAAGTGCCTGCATTTCTCTAAACAGTTTCAGCGGCTTTCCCAGATGGTTCTGTGTAACTGTCACGGTTTGAGTGGGGGTGGCAGAAACTAAATGCAGGTTGGAGTTAAGAATGTTGAATTTAATCAAAAACAAGGCAAAAACACTCACCAGTTACAGCAAACCATAACCGACAGAGACAGGAAGAAACAGAGGGCTACATATACAAAAGCTAATTAATGGAATGGGCACCAGGTGTGTGTAATGACAAGACAAGCAAAAGAGTGAAGGGAAACCCCAGGAAGCTTGGCAGGGCCATTAAGTCGTGATAGCCAACCCCTCCCCCACCAGCTCTGATCGGCTGAAGGTGGAGGAGCCGCAGGAACCTCCTGAGGGGCCGGAGCTGCCGGTACCTCCAGAGGGGGCGGAGCTGCCGGAACAGTCCAGGGGGGCGGAGCCGCCAGTACCTCCAGAGGGGGTGGAGTTGACTCTGGAGGCGGGGTCGAGTCTGACTCTGGGAGAGGCAGAGCCGACTCTGGTAGGAGAGGCAGAGGCGGGGCCGACTCTGGGAGGGGAGGCAGATGCAGGGTGACTCTGGGGGAGGCAGGACCCAGTCATCGGGCTCAAGCCCTTTCCACAGGCTCCTGGGGCGGAGGCCAGTCATCGGGCTCCAGTCATTCTTCGGGCCCTGGGGGCGGAGGCCAGTCCTCGGGAAGAGGCAGAGGCGGGGCCGACTCTGGGGGAGGCGGGGAGGCATGGGTTTCCTCCGGATGCCCGAGTTTCCCCCACTATCAAAAACATGTCGGGTTCATTCTCCAGTCAGTGTCATGTGACCAGTGACACTGGCTCCAATCTGGAGTTGTCTTAGTTAAAAGTCAAAAACGGTATTATATATCTTAACCAAATGTTTTATATAGAGCTTCATATTTGTCTATGTGTGTACAGTGTGTGTACAGTGTAAGATGTCCTGTAAGATGGTGTTTTGAAAGGCGTACTGAACTTAAATGTAATATATATTTTTTTTATTATTATTATGTCTGTGATTAATATATAATTTGAAACAGGCATTTTTCCTGATTCATTCAAAACAGCTGTTGTAAAACCCTTACTAAAGAAATCTAACCTCCATTATTTAGTGCAATGACCAACTACGGGACAATATCAAACTTTACATTTATTAGTAAGATACTGGAAAAGATAGTCTAGGTTAAAATAAAAAAAATTCTTAATGAAAAAAGTATCCATGAGGAACTTCAATCAGGGTTTAGAGCACATCACATCACTGAAACTGCTCCCACTAAAATAATCAATGATCTTCGGCTTAACTCTGATCGTAATAAAATCTAAATCCTTATTCTCCTAGACTCGAGTGCAGAATTTGATATCGTTACTCATGACATCCTAATAAATCGGCTTGAGAAATTGGTGGGTCTCTCTGTGTTTAATATGGGGTCCAAGGCCATTTTCACTCTTTTACCCCACTTATGTTTAGTCACATATTACAATAATTAAACCTATAGGTAACTACCAACTGTTATACATCATTTACCTAAACTTGTGCATTAGTTCATGATCTACATATATTTACATACTATTTCTATGGCGGAATTGCCATAAACATTATGATGAAAAAATGGCTGACTGAAGGAGGGATCGCCCGGCTCACCTTGGCAGTCGCTCCTCCTTTTGTTTTATTATATACCTTTAAGAATTCAAATCGTTTGTAGTGGTTTTGTTTTGTTTTATGAAGTTAAGTTAGCTATTTTTAGAGATTTACAGTCATTTTATTTCCCTGGACTACTCCAATAACTCAAACAACGTCCTTTTGACCAGAGGCTGAGCTACTACCAGTACGGTACTAGCTTACATTAGATACCGGTACTACCATCGGTGAGATTGATTTGACACCAAGCCTCCCATCACCCATCTGGTGACATCAAAACTAGAGGGACTTAGTTTACTGGGACATATTCTACTTGCTTCTGATTTATTCGGCACTTCCACTCATTTTAAATTCACCGGACATCTACGATACTGCATCCTCACGCCTACGACAGAGGATTAAAAAAAGTCATATCCCTCCCCCATCAACTGCCATTCATCGTCTCGTCTCGCCATATCTTTGATGTTGTTTAACCCCATTTCATCTCCCCTGAAATATTCGTCTGCTGAGCTGGTACTAAATTCAAGGTCCTTTAAACCCCCTCCAGCTCTGTTTTGCCACCCTGGAATTATTCGTCGGCCGAGATACATTCACCGTGGGACTCGCTGAAAATTCAAGTCTCTTATCCCCTCGTTTTGGTCTAATCAACGAATCGCCCCTCGCAATCCTCGTCCAGCAATTAACAGGCATTGCGCGCTCCGCCAGATTCATACAGTGAATACAAACCCGATCTCTAATAACTGCCTTAAAATTGCATTATTCAATGTCCGATCCCTTTCTGATGAAGCCCCACTCATTCACAAGTTTGTAACAGACAAAAAACTTGACATTCTATGCCTAACGAAGACATGGCAAAAACCAAATTATTTTTTCCATTTCAATCAAACCGCACCACCTGGATTTGTTTAAATTTCTAGACCTTGCACCACTGGACGAGGGGGCGGGGTTGCTGTTCTTTCACGTGACATTCTGAAAGCCAGATCTGTTAGTATACCAGCATATACTACATTTGAATGTATAGCCTTTAAACTCACTGTCTCCCAACCTTTGATTGTTCTATCTATATACACATCTCCCAAACTATCTGACATGTTTTTAACGGAATTGTCCTCACTATTTACTTTGATTTGTGCTATGTCCCCTAATATACTGCTTGTAGGTGATTTTAATATTCATGTTGACAGAACAGCTAGTTGTTCATTTTCTGCTGACTTTATGTTGCTACTCAACGACATGATTTCATCCAAAATGTAAATTTCCCCACTCACAACAAAGGTCACATCATTGATCTAATCTGCTCCACTGGTGTTTCTCCTGTCAATGTCACTGAGGGACACCTCCCCATATCTGACCACATATTGTTTGGAATATTTGCCCCCTTCCCAAAGCAACGACCCATCCGCTCCATCAAATTTAGAAATATAAAAAACATTAATCCCACTGAGCTCATAAGCGTGATTGACACATACCCCAGTACCCCTTCTATGTCCCCCCTGGAACTCATCACTCATTACAATGCCTTTCCTCCTCTCTGGATACCCTCGCTCCCCTCAAAACCTACTCAGTTTCCTTCACCTACTCTGCCCCCTGGTACATCCCTGAACTACGGCAGCTGAAAGTTGCTGGATGGCGTCTTGAGCGTCTGTACAAGAGGACTAGAGAAGAAACTCACTCACAAGCTTACATCTCTTAGATCACCTCTACCCCACGCCTGAATTATGTAATTCATTTCTGGACTTTTTCAATTCAAAAATTCAAAAGATTCACCTACACCTACAACTACCCTCCACCCCTGCTGAGAACCCGTTCTGGATGAACACATAATTGGACTCCACCTTTACCCCCTGACTCTCTGACTTCACTCTGACCACTGACAAGTCCATTACTGAAATCATCCTGAACTCTAAATCTTCTACCTGCCAACTTGATCCCATGCCCACTAGCCTCATCAAACATGCCTTCCCTTCATCTCTCACCTACTCACTGACACTATTAACTCCTCTCTCTCCACCGGCCTAGTGCCCCCCACCCTGAAAATTGCAGCCATGACACCCACACTTAAAAAGAACTCTACGCTGACCCCAATGAACTGAACAACTTCTGCCCCATCTCCAATCTTCCTTTCCTAAAACACTTAAGAGGGTGGTGGCCTCCCAACTTCTTAAGCATCTAAATCCCAATAACCTATTCGAAACTTTTCAATCTGGATTCCATCCCAAACAGTACTGAAACAGCCCTAGTAAAAATTACCAATGACCTCCTCCGTGCAGCTGACTCCGGCCTCCTATCCATCCTCATCCTTCATGACCTGACTGCAGCCTTCGACACTATCTCCAACCCACTCCTATTAAACCGTCTGTCTGGAATTGGTGTTGCAGGAGTCGCATTTTCCTGGTTCTCCTTTATATCTCTCAGGCCGCCAACAATACGTCCAACTAAAATCCTGCAGATCAAAATGTGATTATTATTAAATGTGTCTTAATGGGTGTCCCTCAAGGCTCGGTACTGGGTCCTCTGCTGTTCGTCATATACCTCCTACCCTTGGGTAGAAGGTATATGACGAACATGACGTCATGAGACACCACAATGTCAACTTCCACTGCTATGCTGATGACACCCAGCTCTACATCTCTACCAAACCCACCTCAACATTCCCCCCCATTTCCCTCACCAAGTGCCTTCAGGACATCCAGAATTGGATTACACTAAATGCCCTTAAACTGAACAGCAGCAAGACAGAGGTCCTGCTGATTGGCTCCAAAACCACTCTCTCCACGCAACAAAATCCTAGCCTAAATATTGCTGGTCTCCCCATTCCACTATTAACCACTGCCAAAAGCCTTGGTGTGACATTTGATAACTCCCTTTCATTTGAATACCACATCAAAACCATTACCCGGGCATCCTTTTTCCACCTCCGAAACATATCCAGGCCCTTCACTTTTATATTCAAGCACTGAAACTCTAATCCACGCCTTTGTCACTTCCCGTCTGTATTACTGCAACTCTCTTCTCTCTGGAATTCCCACCAAATTAATCAATAGACTGCAATTAGTTCAGAATTCTGCTGCCAGAATCCTCATCAATACAAGGTCAACAGATCAGATCACTCTAATTCGGATTTAGCTTCATTGGCTTCCTGTAAAATGTTGTATACATTTTAAGACTCTCCTCCTCACATACAAGGCCCTTCACAATCTGGCTCCCTCCTACCTCTCAGACCTTCTCCTGCCATATACTCCCTCCCGATCTCTCCGCTCCTCATGCATGTTGGCATTCATGGTTCCCTCAATGAACTGTAGCTCCCCAGTGCCGGCAGCACTCATGCAGCCCCAGACCATGA
>JAODOY010069837.1:0-16305 GCA_025399855.1 Forbesichthys papilliferus
CCCCCTGGTGTGGATTTAAGTGTGTGTGTGTGTGTGTGTCTCCACGGAGCATGAAGAATACCTCCATTGACCACCCTCTCCCCTGCTTCACTAGAGACCCACACCCCTCCATCCCATCCCTCCGTCCTTCGCACTCTGACGTACAGTCGGAGCAGATTTGGTGACATGGAGATAAAAGCACTCCTCTGTTACTGTGTTCCTCTGCGTTCCTCCCTCCCCAGCGTCGCAGCACAGAGTGCTGGTGCCTTGGCCACGTAGACACAGAGTGCATTCAGACGGGCACAGTCACTTTTCACTTTCTTTCTGATAGCCAGAGTTCGATGTGTGCTGAAGCGGCCTGCCTCCAACCGCATTGTCTGGGGCCCGGTAATGGAATCATCAAACAATATACACCTAAGAAATACATCAATAAATATTATGGTGAATGGCTTTCAACATATAGATGCACACATGTGCACATGCACGTGCATGCACACATACACCCAAAGCAGTCTTTTGGGGGTCCACGAGATTCAAAATGCAGTCTGTGTCTGACAGGTGGCAATGTGGTTAGCGTTTTTACATGTTGTCCCACAGAGATAGGCATCTGACCTATTAGACTAATTTATTTACTACTCGATCATTATACAGTACATACTGTTGTAGTGAGAGGAAAGACACCAATTTAAGGAATGTGTACGTTGGAGGTGCCTAAAGGAGAAAATAAAAACAAGGGAAAGGCCCTTCATTAATAAAGGTCTATGAAGAGATGAGTGCTTGGAAGAGTGACTAAATTCTCAATGTAGACCTAAATGTGAATGAGGTTTGACTTCAGAGAACCTGTGGCTGTTAGCGTTTATAGATGAGGTTTATAGATTAGGTTTGTATACAGGACCCTGAAAGTGTGTTGCGATATGCTTGTGTGTGTGTGTGTGTGTGTGTGTGTGTGTGTGTGTGTGTGTGTGCGTGCGTGTTTGTAGATACACCTCACATGTATGCTGGGCTACGATGATATTGGTTCTGTTAAAGTATTTTATGTTAGATGGAATTTGTCCAGGAATATGAGCAGTTTAATCTGGATTACAGAGAATCCCTGGTTTTATGTCATAAATGTGAGATCATGGCAGATGCACCTGAGCAAGACAGGACAGAGAAAGAGCAGGAGGCAAAATGAGAGATGGAGAAAATCACTGAAACTGAAGCATAACTTAAACATTTTGTAAATGTTAAAATAGAGTGTGTTTATTGAACACTTGCTCAATTGTGCAATGCTGTAAACAATGTGTTAATAAAATAGTAGGCCTACTTGAGGGAAATTATATTGCAGTTTGGATAGGTTATAGGTTGCGTGGTTTAAATAACAAGTATGGCATCCTACCTAATTGCCATAACATTTTGCTCAACGTGTGCATATAGCCTACACTCAAGTCAGCACGGTGTGATGTACTGTATCTGCCCCAACTCCCAAAGAAGGATTCAATGTGTCAGCGCAGCGGTAGGCTATATAGGCGAGAGGTCAATGAATAAAACGGATTCCCCAAGAGGCAACCCCGACGGATCCTCGGTGCGCGCCACGCTATAGAAGGGCATCGATGACATAACAAATATTGCGACGATTACACGCATAAACAAACGAACCGCAGCATGTTTCTCTGCTGAAACGTTCGGCGAATGGTCTAGATTTTCAGCAAGAATGTAACCCCTTGCCAGCAGTTCCGCTTACACATAACTACAAATTTCTCTTAACATATATTTTTAATGTTTTATTATTGGAAAGGTGATAAATAAAGGCTATAAATAAAGTAGGCTATGTTAACTTAACAAACATAATATAATGTTTTGCTTTCTTAAATGTAGCATAATGTTTTAAAATAGGATATAAAACTGTAGGCTAGATTACGGTATTGCAATAACGTGTTAATATATAGTGAGCTTCATTATAATGCCGATATACCATAGCTACATAGCCTAGTTATAGCTATATCTAGCTAATTTAAGCCTATCTGATACGGTGATATTGTGGTCAAATGGTTTCCTATGCCAAACGGGAACATGCTATACTCTATAAATACCTGTCTACGACTATATTTGGCTTGGCTGGATCACAATCACATATCTAAAATAGTCGGGCCCGCCCCAGCACAATGAATGGATTCTCTGCTATCTCACACTGCCTCCTTCGTCCAGATCTAAATTTAGCAACAAGGCTTGCGTCAATCACGAGAACTCAGTGCGTCACGGCTGAACCCGCCTTTGCCAGTATGTCATTGGCCAGAAATAGAACGTGGCCACTACGTGTCTCGTGATTGGCTGTCATCGGTTTACTAATCTCTCTGTCTCTGGAAGGCAAATTTAATTTTGAGTTTTCTGTGCACACTGAGAGCCCAGTCTTGTGATCAATTGAGTAAAGTAATATTAGGCTGCTCAGTTAGGCTACTTAATAAATAGGCATACGACCCTCCTACGATAAAAGTAGTCTACATTTTAGCTACAGTACATTTATTTTTCATATACCTGTTATTAATTTGCTTTCATAACATTTTATGTGAATGTATTTGTTGTGTATATTTGGCTGGTGATTCTAGGGCAAATTATGTTGTCATCAATCATTCTTTTTACATGATCGATTTCCTAGTTTGTCTGTTTAAAAAACAGTTTTGCAAATTAGCACGCTCGCCTATGGCATCTTCCAAACGTTTATCTCTTGCAACCATAAAAGCAACTAGCTCTCTGGCACCCTCTCTATGTCGCTCTCTCTCCCTCTCTCTCTCTCTCTCTCTCTCTCTCTCTCTCTCTTCCTCTCGCTCGCCATTCATTTTGCTCTCGCTCTTCCTTTTTCTGGCAGCGGCTTATGTGTCTAATGTAGAGAGGGAGAGTGAGTGACGTCACCCCTCCCATGGCGTCACATTGACGTAGCGCATACCAGCAGCTCTGTGGAGGCAGGCTCACATAAATGCTCTATTAGACTTTCACCCTCAGAGCGCGCACATAAACAAACCCGCGTTCAAGCTTAGCATTTGCACGCACCTTTACTGACACGCTGACAGGATTTTTACTTTACTGACACACCTCTAAACCAGGAGTTTATTCAGCATTAGCCCACTTAAAACGAGTAGAAAGTCGACAAGGAAAAAGAAAAAACTTTTACTCCGATGCCCTCTGTAACTCTTCAATTTTTAGAGTGTACATAATATTGCTTTGGGCGATTATTCTGGATACAAAGAGGATATTCAATGCGAGGTTATAAACACATGTAAAGACGGAACCGCTACGTCAACCCAGTAAGTTGATTTTACTGTGACTTATATGAATGAATGACTATATTATTATCACATGTTGTATGCATTTGTCAATCACATCATAGACATTCAACTATATGGCTACATTTTACATAATCTGGGCTATACTGTACGTCTAAGACGTGTCGTGAAAATATTTATGTGTATCAACGTGAAACGCTTAAACGGTATTCACTGGTCTCTCAACAACTTCGCACAACCTGTTGATATAAAATATTTGTTAAGAGTAGTGTGGTAGCTATGCTATAGCTGTCGATATGGTGTAGTAGATGCTATTGGGTCGGCGAGGATAGATGGAGGCGAATTCGAATTTTATTTACTCTGGAAAGGTATCATATTCTTTCTGGTTGTCATGGAAATGGGATGCCTCTCGCTCGCACAATGAATAGGAGTCAGACGCACTAATGGTCTGAGTCGAGAGTAACCTACATTCACACAAGAGCTGAGAGCTGAGGTTTGGTCGGGAAAGCATCTTTTATTACATTTAATGCAATGGTCCTATACGGAGTGTGCTTTTGATAGCAGTTTCTTTTCTTTTTTTCGTGTGTGTGTGTGTGTGTGTGTGGTGTACACCAAGGCATGCAGGTTAAAGAATGTGCCTCCCAGAATGTGCATTACAATACATAACTGCATTATCTGTGACGAAATCAAGTTTGGCCTACAGTTAGCTTAGTGGGGCTACTAACCTCCAAACGCATTCTTCTGTAGTGTTATCACTTAGTGTGTATGTGAAACAATGCTTAAATACAGTACATGTGTGCCTGTGCCTGTGTGTGTTAAGCCCGCGTGTCTCCTGTTAGTGATTTCTACTTTAACTACACTACAGCCAAAATCAGAAACAGAGCTTTGAGCTCTGAACTTCCCCTTTACTGTGAAACACACAGATACGCACACACACACACACTCACTCTCTTCGTGCTCAAAAACACAGCCTGGGAAAATCACTGGACCCCTGACCCCTAGCATAGAGTGCTTCCTCTAAAAGATATCATTGTTAATGAGAAAGACATGTGCACATGGACAGTAAAGTCTCAAAAAAGGAATGACAGCTCTTCTTAAAAATACGCACCGTCTTTTTACGCCCATTCATACTGCCTCTTATACATACATTAACACACAGGAATGAATATTTTCTCTCTGTGTGTGCGTGTGTGTATACAAAATTACAGGCATAATTGTTTATATCTTACAGTATACTTGTTCTGTATACAGTATCATATAATATCAAACATGTTGAAGGAAGTGCAGTATTCGGAGTTGTATTCGTTGTCTGTTTGGCTTAGTTATGTTCGATTTAGGCAGAAAAGTAAGATGTGTGGCTGAGGAAGCTGATGACATAATAGAGATCAAAGAGGAAACATCAGTGGTCAATGAGAATGCCTCCTCGGTAGCTTGGAATTACTATTGTACATATTGTACCAGTCAAATATGACAAAAATGTGTTGTTTTGACATGTAACCTTTGTGGTTTTAAAAATACCTACATGAATATCGACATTGCACCTTGGCGTGTGTAGACCACGAGAGCTGTGAGGGGAGGGGTAGAGAGGAGTGTGGCGCAGCATGTGCTCCAGGTGTTGCCAACCAAAACAAATGTGTTTTTGTAACCGTAGCGATTACAAATAGTGCACGTTTGCAGAATGGTCTTTATTAACAGCACACTCACTATCCTGTAAACATATAGCTGGATCGGTAATTAAGTAAGCAAGAAACTAAGTAAGTGATGGTTATTTTTACAGCACCTTTCATAAGAGGGGTTACACAGTGAATTATGTGTGTAAATTAATCACAACAAACTGCCCTATATGAAAACTAAATAGATTCAATATACAATGCAAATAAAAAAAGACAAGCTTGAAAAGCTTGTTTAAAATCAAGCGAGCCCATGAGGGAAACACGGAGAGACAAAAAATAAACTGCCTCAAACATCTATTTCTGGTCTACGACTAAGATAAGGTTTACACTGTACACACACAGCGACAGGCTCTTAGATGTCAAAACAGGACAGAGGCAATCTATCAACCTGTTCTTTCAACAGAGTACCCATTACTACTTGACAGTGGCATCCCAACTCCATTCTGTTATGTGGTTCTGGGTGGTTATTACCAATGACCCCCACAGAGTTAAAAGTAATGCAAATGTCAAAAACACATAATGTTATGCGAAACAGACAAATGTATACAGTGTATATATATAAACTTATATCTTATCTAATCCACAGTCCATGTAAACAACTGAATATATACTGTAAAGCGCTTTCCTATCTTATCATAACAGAATACCAATACCCAGTTATCACGGTAGCTATAGCAACCACAGCTGGGCGGTCACTACTCTTATCTTTTATTTTCTGACCCGGGGAGAACTTCCATAGAGAAGCGCTCGTTTTTGATGTATTTTTGACGTTGGATGACAGGGAATGGCTAATGCAGATCTGTCAATCAAACCTTGCATGTCCTGAAGATCAAAGGATGCCATGAGGTGTTGGGAATGTTTTCATCGGGTTATTGCACATCAGGCGTGTTAAGTTCTACAAGGGACATCTACTCAGTGTACACAACTCACACACACTCAATTGAACCTAGTAATTGCCTCTGCACGCAAACAATGGATTTGTGCCACATTACCGGTCATTACTGTATGTAGCTGTGGCTATTGCGCTAATTTAAATCAACAATAGCACTTTGCTTTCAGATAAACCATGTGGCCTAATTCTATTGGCCTCCAGTGAGGGCTTGCCACTCCGGTCTTGGAGGGTCTCTGGTACAACTTGATCACATTAATCTGCCACAGATGGTGCCAAAACGGAGTTGAGTGAGGCAGAATAACTTTGTTAAGTGGCCTATCTGAGACCTAGGACCACCTGCAGTTCCCAGGATACTACATTCACTTAGCAGTGTGCTCATTTTACATTCAGCTAAATCTACCACCTATCATATAGAGCCTGTTTTCACTCCAAGTTAGGACACGGAATCTTCAGATTGATTTTTCTACATGAAAACAAGAGTGTCATGCTATACCTGCCTCAAGAAATCACATTTTCCACAATGCATTGGGTGTATAATATTGTTTGTTTGTTAAAGGTAAAGTCTGCTATTGCCAGTTCAATGTAAGATTAAATGCTTTTTGTGAAATGTAACAAATATCTCCTTGTATTTTGCTATTTTACCGTTCTCTGTGCGTGTTGAAAAAATAGTCCAATACACAGCCCTAGGTCCATAAATATAACCGTAAATATAACATATACCAAACAAACACCGCTTGTATCCACAAAGCCGTAGCACTGCGCTTTGCTTCACAATGCATTTTGATGCGTAAGGCGCTGGAAGACTGTTTTGATTTAAGCTCAAAGTTGGCAAGAATGACCCTGTCTTTAAAAGACAAAGTAAAGTCCATGACAATAGCTTTAATGCAAATCCCCTTGCAATAGCTACTGTCAATCTTAAATGTGGATTGTTGTTATTTTAACTAGATGGAAACAAAAACACGTTCACTGCCATAGTGGACTCCCTCTGAAACTCTGCCCCAAAAGGCTAGAATAGTAGTGGGCTAGTAGTACTAGTATTACTACTAGTAGTAATAGTAGATATTCGCTGAATTTTACAAAAAGTGTATTACCTTAACAATCGATGACTCTACCTTTAATGACAAATGCAGTATGCTGAAAGTACCGTATATGACAGTGTGAGTAAAATAGTTTTTAGTCTTATGCTCGGTACAGTACAGCATAGTCAGTCATCCCAGAATTATAGGTACAGACCAGGGCTTTCACATAGACTTGATATTAAACATGTGTGTGTGTGTCGGGGGAGTGTGCTTGGACTGACAGCTATGTGATCCTGCACACTGTCACGTCTGTGGTTGGTTCTCCTGTCGTCCTGGCCTGCTACAGTAGTCCAGCACAGATTTCCATCTCTGTTAGTGTGAACACCACCGGCCTCTCTATGACCAATCAGACGAGGCAAACCATCTTTCCCAAAGCTGCCTGGTTCCCAAGGGCAAGCTACGCTCAACATTTACTTAAGCAGGGATCCCTTAGCGGTCAAGTTGAAAGCAGTCTAAACATTAGCTTATAAGGTGCGGCTCTGCGCAAGGTGTTTTATCAGAGACACTACATAGAGGAGACATGACACTTAGAGAATTTTGAATGGAGCTCTCTGGGAGAATTTTGAAATGGTAAATTTGGCAGTTGGACAGTTTGGCACATATCCCGTCCCTCCCTCCCAAAATAACCAACAGTATGCTTTATAACTGCCAAGCATTAATCTATTTAACCAATTGTGTGGTTGAAATTACGCAAGCCAACTGTTGCGCATGCATAGTAAAAATATAACCTATGGGAAAAACTTATTTTTAAACCTTCTTTTTGGGGCAAAGTCACAAAATGTTTTAAACTTTTATTTTATTTTATTTCATAATCTGATTTGACTCGCGATTGTATACATCCAGTTTTTATACCCCGGTGACCACTCAAGGTGTAGTTATGGTTCTCCCCCACATTCATTCCAATACAGTCTTCCTAATAGCTGCCCGTTATTGTCATTATTAAAGCACATCTTGGCTTCAATAATGGCCCCAAACACAAGCACAAAAGAATATGCATGTTAGAGGGCTGTGGTTTGACACTGAACAATCATAGTTTATTGCATGCGGCAGACAGACTAATAAAGATTACCACCCACAATTGGCCTTTTCATTCTATAGGCATCTGATGCTTAATTTTCCCACTTGGTCTCAAACAAAGACGATGCTTAATTTCCATGTTTCTGCCTAATCCACCACACCCAGCCTTGTCCCAGGTAGACAGACAGGATGGAAGCACATTGTGTTCCACCACATCCAGCTAGTGTATCTGTGGGGAGCTGTTCATTCCCTTTTCTCCTTCTATTTTCCTGCAACTTACTATAAAGCTGGGAATCTTCCTTTGTTTTTCAGAGATGTAGTGGAACGCACACGTGAAGCTAACAACCTCTCTTGCTGCGCAATACTGTATTTTCTTAAAGCCGTTTCCAGATTGATCACCATGCAAATTTGACTGGTCTAAGTCTTCTGCGGTAGATTTGACCATCGACATGAATACACTTCGAGCTCTCAGCCCACAGCATCACCTACTGTACACCATATCTATATGCCTTAATGACCAATAGAAGACACTTGAACATGAAAAATGATAGTCTGTTGCATGTGGGTTGTCCTACATTCAAATCACGTATTTAGGCATGTTTCCTATAGGTGGAATTTTCTAATTGTGTTCAGGTATTATGCATGTTTATGCTGCATATGGAATTGCCCTGCTTAAACCGTGCTGCTTTAAAACACCATTTTATGCTATGGTTTTGGTATAGTATATTCCACTACATCACCACAAAGGCTCCGGGGGGCACTGCTGTTAACACGGAGGCTAATCTCCAACTACTGGCTTTTAATGAACATCTCACGCTTTTACAGTATAATATCTCCAAGAACTGAATTGTAGAGTTTAGTCACTGCTGCTCTCTTATCAGCGAATAGGCATTCGGCTAACAAAGGATCAGCAAATGTGTGTAAACAAAATGGTGGTTGAGTGGTCTGGGTGTTGGGCTCCCAGCCGGAAGGTTGTGGGTTTCAACCCTGGTGTTGATGTACCTGTAAGCATCCTTGAGCAGAATGCCTAACCCCCTACCCCCCTAACTGCTCCAGGTGGTTGGTCACACATTGCATTTCAGCAATCCCCATCAGTGTGTGAATGCATAAATGTGAGGCAAAATACTGTAAATCGCTATATAAACGCAGTCCATTTACCACGATGGGCCAGTATAAACATGTGGAACTACAATCTAATCGACATTATAGAAAGTCGGAATACATTCCCTAATAAAGGTACAAATGCTTTTCAGTGGGGTGGTTGTAGGGATCTTTGCCAACTTAATTGTCATCTGGACTTAGGCCTGTTTTAGTCTTGGCTTATAGGCCAAACCAAAATGGGTCTCAAGTGACCTGCAAGGCCACGTTGTAATCTTTGTGAACACTAAAGATAATTCCACAAGGCTTAAGTTGGACTCAAGTCGCACATCTGTCAGAACAGCAGACCCTAAATAAGGACTCCAAGCATGAGGCACATCTCCCAGCTATAGCCAGGATTTGGTGAGTAAAACAAACAATAACCACCTCCTAAAGTCGTCCTCTCCCACATTTAGGTCTAATTCAGCCGACAAATGTCCCTCAAACCGCACAGCTTTAGGAATTAGACTGGTTTTCCCATATCTTTCAATACAGCCACTAGTGTTCTATTCCTGACTGGAACATGGTCATGGACGACCTCCTAAAGGCAGATACGGTACCAAAGCCCATGTTTCCCACAGTCTACAGCATTACTGAAGCTCTATTCATTTCTATGTGAGGTTGGCTATAATTGCTTTCTTCTCGTTGTGCAAAACCTGGGCTTGGAGCTGAGCAAATGGCTGCTGTTAATTTGCCAGGTATTAGGAGTCAACATATTTTCCTGACACATACAGTACCTTCTGAGGGTACAGCTGAGACCTTATGTTAATAACTTAGGCCTATTACATAGTAAGATTTCTTAAAAGGTCGTATATACGATATTTGAACAAACATTAATATAGTAGCAGCAAACTTTCTATGTAAAGACATTGGAGTAATTGCATCCTGAGTCTTCGAACCACATCACATTCCCTCTGTGTGTGTTGTAATCTGAGCTCCTTTGATATTTGTTTACATTACTTGCCTCATTAGATAATCTTAGTGGTGGCAGTAGTAACTCACATTACTAGTCTAGTACTACTACTACTGTACTAACAACAGTAAGGATGAAGGATTATCAGCAACACAAAGAATGTTTATAGATTATAGAATGTTTAAATGTACAGTATAGATCTATTTACTGTTTACAAATAGTGATACTTAGGCGTGCACACAGTTTCGCAAGTATGATGTCCAATGGCAAGTATGAGTCCAATGGCTCCATCATCATGGAGTCCAATGACTTGTAAAGCCGCGCAAGAACATTAACCACTATTTAATTGCTTGCTGCCCCATCGGCAAAATGCCTAAAACCTGCTGGTTGACGTAGCATGCTAAAATAATTATCTGACCTGGTTACATATTGACTGTTTTTATCAAGGTAATGTAATTTACCATACTGATCACGCCGATTGTGTTTGCCTCCAGTGGGCCTAGTGTGAGCACCGTCTTTGCCTGTACTTGCTATCGATTTTGTCTAATTATTTCGCTTCGACAGCTATACAAAGTTAGTTCTGGGTTTCCTACATTTTTAGCATCCCGTCACACAGCAGCTTCTAGGCATGATTCCGTTTTTTGTTAGCTGACAAAAGTGACAAGAAGGTGTCGTGCCAGACACCGGCAAAAGTGCATTTTATCGGTTGTATTCCCGCTCTAAAGATATATATACTGTTAAAACTAAAGGACAGGATGAATTACAGTACCATCTCATGCACATAGCAGGTTGAAATAATGTTGTTATAAGAATAATTGCAAGAGAGATCACTTATTTATTTTACATATCGGGCTTAACAGGACCTGCCGAGCTACGTACGCATACGTTTAAGTCGGCATGACGTCGGCAGTAAATGGGTCTATATGGTACATGTTCAAAGCTGTACAGCTCAGATGGCCTCGGTGGCTGTTTGGCCGATTGTGGCTCTGCATTTGGCTGGACAGAGTGGGCAGCGACGCTGGACACAACACCCCCAGCTCCCAGCTGTGGACTCAGTCACCCCTTTACTTCCTGCCCAGTCACACACACACACACACACACACACACACCCCACCAGCAGCGGAAGACACAGCTGCAATTACAGCACGGCTTGTGACAGCACAGGGTCTGCTGGTGATTAGCCCAGCCAGCCCGACAACACTCACCATTGGCTCTTCTCACTGATTGCTGTTGTGTGAACGGGTTCAAATCCTAAGCTAGACAGCACCCATACACACCTAGATGTGATTTCTGCTGTCTAAAGTGATGCAAAACACAGCGCGGAAAGCAACTATGGAAGATATATTAGAACTGTACTCTTAAATCGGATGCTAACAATATTACTAATAATAGTACTACTAATAATGATAATATTAATTTGAAAACATTATCATTAACACATTACACACCAGAAAGTAATGCACTGTAGTTACGCCCTGTAGACTTTAGGTTTAACGCTATAGGAAGCATTATTTCACAGTGGAATTTAAAATAAAAGGACCGTAGCCGGCGAGTGTAAAAAAACAAAACAAAAACTAGATCAAATAAAATAGGGGGTCAGAGGCTGGTGCTCTGAAAAAACCTTAAAGAGTAGTTTAACGGCCCAGTTACATAAGCACAAGATCAGAGCACCACTGCTGCGTGCACTATGAACACTGCCCTCACCCGTGCTATCTCCAAAACTATGCACAATATTGACTTGATTCACCTAGCACACAGATCAATGCTGGGATAAGAGGTTAGAAATTAAACAGCACTACAATGACAGCAGTGTGGGTTCCACAAAAAAAGGCTCATCGGCTGCTTCCATGCCAGGCCGATTGAGCAGAAACGGTACATGTGCACGTGTCAGATCACGTGTGACGCGCTCGTTTGTGAAGCCTGATACATCAGCTGTGTTACACGGAGATAAAAGCCGGGATGAGGTGTTGGGTGTCAACGTATGGTGAAATAACTGCAAGCAGAAGTGTCCTGCCCTGTTATTTACGACATGCTGTTCTTCTTTTGGCCTTAAAGGCCGGGTCGGTCCTTCTCGCTTGCTAAACTTCCCCCTGCAGCGCCTCCCCCCACATTGAAACACATTGTGAAACACAGTGTATAGTACTCTGGTAATACAACAGCTTTGTTATTGTAAGCGGTGTTAGCCACTTTAAAGGTGCCTATTTACAGAGCCAGGGCTGTGTAGAAGCACCAGATTATTCTTTCAACACGCACATTGACCAGTAACCTAATGTGAGGAGGTGGTGGTGAATTTGAAAAAAAGTGTATTAGCTTCAAATTAGCTTGCAATAGCTGACTACACCTATAAAATATGTACTGTATATGAAAACGAAACGAGATACAGCAATACTGGATGACTAAGGTTCCATTCCATTGTAACGCAGTTTCTGCTTGTCAACATCTGCTTCCATATGCAGCAGTGTTTCATCCGGAGGAGGGATAATAGTAGAAATGCGGTGCAGCCACCAGTCATCTGACTATGATCGCCGTAACCATAAAAGGTGAAGAAATGCTTTTCCAATGTCATTTTAAATAAATGTCAGATTATACAGAAATGTTTGTGTTCAGAGGTTGAGAATTTCTCTCAAAATAGTAATTTCACCTTTGTAAGCCCTTGTGTGAGCGAATGAGGGCTATACCGTATCTTTAGATTAACCAACGAGTGTGAAATTACATCAGTTAAAACCAGTATTGTTATTCTATCTGACATCGCCTACCGTATTAACAGTGTCAGTGAGCACAAGATAAAATGCTATGGGAAGTGCGTGTTAAGTTCTCTGAGCACCTGAAGCTAGGTTTCCCTCAACCATGACTTGGAAAAAAAAAAATCTTATTATTATCATTATCATTATTATTATTAATAAATGGGAAATGGACTGCATTTATATAGTGCTTTTGTCCAAAGCGCTTTACAGTATTTTGCCTCACATTTACCCAGTCGCACACACATTCACACACGGCGGAGCTTCTGAGGGAGCACCCTATGGCATTGAAGGGAGAGGCGTTATTGTTTTGATCAAGTTCAATTATCAACAAGCTTTCTCTAGAATGACTGAAAGACTGAAGTATGTATATTCTCATCCTACCATTTGACTTTTTTTTATTATTCCAGAAATCATTAAATAGCCATATTGCTGCACTAAACCACTCAGCATGTATGTTATGGCTATGTATTCAGTTGACCAGGGAGATGCTTTGACAAGTGTGCCAGAAACATACAGCTAGCATAGCTGTTACTGGTGCCGGTTAGCCTTTCACCCACTCTGCTACCCAGGGGCACAAGCTGCACGGAGCTGAGCAGGATCCAGAGCGCCAACTGCCCTTAAAAGGCCTTAAAGGGGTTTTGCATACCGCATAGATCAACCCTTAACACCACTAACTAAAGGATTCCCAACGTATGGTGATGCGGGGCTGCCCGAACTAAAATCCACGTATACAGCCAGGTTGTAGGTTTTGAGATATCTGTTATTTACTCATCCACAACTATTATTAGCCCAGCTATTATTGGCCTTATCAGTGGCAGTATTTTAAGAGCTATTCTCCTCTTATCACTAATCTTTACTGCTCCTGCACAAACTGGTGTGAAGTTATCCAGGGTTAGCATAACACCTGAGGAGGTAATGCAATGAGTGAATGAGTCACTATAACGCTTCCTACTTTGTGTATCGGTGCGTGCGTGTGTGTTTGTGGATGCATGTGTATCTCTGTGTGTGTGTGCATGTTGAATGTGTGTGTCTGGATGCGTGTGTGTGTGTATATGTGTGTGTGTGTCTGCATGTTGGAAGTGTGTGTGTGTGCGTGCAGAACAGCACGGAGCACACGTAGGCCCACTCCACTTCCCCTGTGTGTGAGACCTCCATCACCCCGCCCCCCCGGCACACACACACACACACACACACACACACGCACCCACACACACAGGGGTCACAAGATGCTTTTGGCCTGGAGTGATTACAAGACAGTTACAGTGTGTACTCTAAATATTAAATAATTAGCGTTGTGATGTTTATAAATAGGCTGACTGCAAACAGTACAGTCGGCCATAGGGCTGTGCTGAATCAAATCAATACAGTGGTATTGCGATATTGTTTGCACGATACTGTATCGATTCTTCAAGCTCAAATAAAAACAATATCTTTCCGCAGCACCGCCTCACAAATGTTTTTGTTGTTGTAATCGGCACTGTTTGTGTTTCTATGTACAGAGCCAGGGCTGTGCAGGAGTATCTGATTATTGGTTCAACGCGCACAGATAACGGTAAGATAGCGAAATGCAAGGAGATATTGGTGAATTTGAATTTGTATTATTAGCTTACAATTACCTTGCAATAGCTGACAAATATACAGAACATGACGGGGAGTAGAAATCCAAAATAAAGACTAGAACTCAATAATCGATTCATGTTTTCAACAACAAATTTAAAATGTCCTTATATTTCCTTCTGCCCCTGTAGATGTCACTGTAATAATAATATTCATTTATTATTTGTATAGCACTTTGGGAATACATGCACAGTTGTGCTTCCCAGTTGTGCTTCTTCCCATTAAAAGAATACTATAACGATACATAAACCTATTAATAAAAATGGTTAAAGGAATCAGATGAAAGAAATATAAGAGAATTTAAAACCTTATCCTTTTTGTTGCTATGTCAGAATGTCAGCACCATGCGTATAGCTCCATGCTAATCTGGTGGAAGAAGTGCATATTCCAGTAGAAGTTTAGTTATCAGTACATGTCTTTTATGGGTGGTTATATCCCCTTGTACCCACTAACCCCAGTGTAGGAATCACCAAGACTCCCTAATACGCATAAGAGGGTGCTGTATAGCCTCAGATATACAGACCCTGCAGGTATATTCACCAAACAACTACAGACTATTAGACTATGCTTGCTCGGTGGGATTGATACACAGACAATGGGACAATCCGTCACTGTGATCACTGTTCCGATTGGGCCTGCCACAGGTCTTTTTCCCGCCGCAGCGAACCGGCCTTTCATGAGATTTTTAATATGATACTGAAATGACATAACAACTAAAATAAAATAAGAAATAAAGTAAGATAACAGCAGATTAAGATAGACAACAAACACGTTGCACCTCCACCATTTTCTCTAGCAGTTTAGCAGTGCAGAGCAGTGCAGTTACAAGCTAAAATCTAATTTGAATAGATTAGTATAACATTTTTTTAATTAATTTTTTTATATATTTACTGAGACGGATTTCATGATATTGTATCGTACTGTGATATGTATCGTATCGTACTGTGATATGTATCGTATCGCGAGGTCCTTGGCAATACCCAGCCCTGCATACAGTGAGTACCCCATTATCACTCTATGATGTATATACAGTAAGCCCCAGCAAGCATCAATGCAGCAGACAAACAAGTTAAAAATAAATAAATAATGGCTAAGTGAAAAAGACACGGGGGTATAAAATAAATGACTCACATCTCCTGCCTGTACATCTGCAGAGCAGAGGGTCCCCAGAGGGCAGGTGGGCAGGATACACAACCACTGTACAGGCAAGAGCGTGGATAATTGCACAAAGGCTAAAGGTAGACCGTGACTGTCGTCAAGCTGGTTATCTCACATAAGACAAACGTTCCTAGCCTAAATGCATTACGCACGCCTCGGTCATGCCTGCGACAGTTCGTTCATTGATTGGTATCTTTTTCACCACCGTGGAGCACGGGGATCAGTATGTTTCCACAAGCCCCGCATTCTGCTTTGAGAACAGGTTTTTCCTCTCTTAACAACATTGCCAGGAAACTGCGTTCTCCTTCCGGACCTGCCTGTCAATAGTTCCTCTTCAGAGGACTCTGCGATTGATTCATTTATCCAAATGTAACCTAGCCTACATGCCTGGAATGTTCTACGCTATATTAATCCACATTGCATATCGGCACCACTATGGATTCCTTGGGAAGAACAATGCGACTGCATATAACATAATCCCATATAAGACACTACAGCTGTTACATCGTACATCACATATGGAAATTCATATATCAAAGGAAAATACCTCTGCAGAGTGAAAAGGAAATGTAACTGTTGCCTCGTTCACCATATAAGAGTGTGTTTTAAAAACACAGGTGGTGTTTCTCGAGCGCGCACACGTGTGCGTGTTTGTGTGTGTGTGTGTGTGCGCACGAGTCTTTCCCAAATATCCATGTTAGAGAGAGTGGCGTCATCTCCGTTCACTCCAGTGGACCGTTTGTTCTCAGCGATGGCGGATCGTGGAGCCTCAATAGTTCCTGGAAGTAAGCCGCAAATACTAAAAGTACCCTATAAATTATATTGTGAATGTAAAT
>JAODOY010069859.1:0-16303 GCA_025399855.1 Forbesichthys papilliferus
AGCAGGCTCGTAGGGAGTTTTGTCAAATAAAGGTTTTTAAGTACAAACCACGTTTCCTGCTGATTCATTACAATATTAATATGGCTCACCCTCTGATTCACTGAGACTGACACAAATCAGGTAGATTTAAAAATAACTTCGATTTCATCTACTTGGTGATTCAGATTACAGTGTAGGGTTTGATCAATTTATTTGATGGCTCTTGGTTGAGAGCTGTTTATATATTTGGTTTTAAGCTCTATCACTCATTATACTCATTCAATGCTGCCAGGAGTTAGCAATTGTTTACATGTAGGCTAGTCAGTGTTGAGCAGTAGTGACGCTATTTTATAGGGGGGACAGGATGGTCTAGTGATCTGGGTGTTGGGTTCAAACCCTGGTGTTAACCTACCTGTAAGCATCCTTGAGCAAGATGCCTAACCTTAAATTTGCCGTGTTGCTGTAGCTTAGTTTGCTACATTTCTCTTGGTGGGTAGCTTCACTGTAGTAGAACTTTATTTAACGTAAAGTAACTAGTAGCTCAGCTCACTACATTTTCAATGTAGCTTGCCAAACTGAGGCTAATTATAGACAAAAGTGTATGGATATGTGGGTATTTATTGATGTTTTAGACTAAATATTTACCTGGACCTGGATATTTACCTGGACAGGAGTGGTACTCCTGACATAGTCAGGAGTACCACTCCTGTCCTGTCACTTTAAACAGCAATGTGTGCACATTTGTTGGCATTTGTTGTTGTGCTATTTCAATTGTAATTTGAAAGACAAGAATTGTATATAAACATTAACAGTTAATACTCAAGTCACACTCAAGTCAGGTAATATAAGTGAATAGATTATATAGGTGTGGTATACCTATGGTTGAATTGTGATTAGTTATAACAGATCATGTGAACAAACAAAATCACATCAGCTACAGGGAGCAGTAATTTAGAGTGATATGTTGTGTGATGTATGAGTGATGCTGATAATACCAGCAGCGATCCAGAGGGAGATATAGAACACTAGGCATTTGGTGGCTGGAGATCTGACACATGTTGAGAGTTGAGCTCAGTGGGACTCAAGAAGTGTTCATCTATTAAAGGTTACATTTCATACACGTTCTGTTCAACTGTACAGATACATGCAGATTATTTAATGACCCTTGTCCCTAAAAGGAAAGCAGGGTACCCAAAAGTGACTTATCAGTTTGTGTATTTGTGTACAGCTGAAGACCCCAAAAGTGACATTAAAATGATTTGTCCCCAAACTAAAGGTTGAAATTCTGTAGGAGAAAAAGTTGTTTTAAACTAAAATCTGAAGTGATTTTTTTATAATCTGGGAAGTCCCCGTAATGTATTCCACCTGCTAACATCTCTCTAAGCCATTCAGAAAGTGGTGTCCTCTAAGGGAGGGGGAAGGGGGGTGTTGATATATGCGTCCCCAAAAATGACGTAAGTGTGTGTGTGAGTGAGAGAGAGAGAAATACTGGACATGGTTTGTGGCATTTAGCTATTTACTTTCAATGCTGGTTTTGGTCTAAGACCTGAAGACACTGGGATGAACTGTGACATATACGACAGCTGGAGCTGCCAACGCACACGAGTGCACACACACTTGCGCATACAGCCATCAGTGGCTTAAGATGTGGACAAAGCCGGCAGATAACACCAGCGCGTGAATCTGCTTTTACACACACACATACAACTAGGGGAAACATTGAAATGCTTTAGGTCAACCATTTTTTTTATTCACTGATACCGATTTGACGGTTTAGTGTGTGCATATTCACATTGGATGTGTTTATTTCCCTCTGTTTTGCTGGAGTCATCTGCATGACAGCTATCCTAATGCTTATGTCTGAGTTGATGGACGACACAAGAGCACCTGTGCCAGATTATTTTTACAAGTCAATTCTGTATTCTCCCTCGTCGTATTTCATATTTCCTCTAAAGGATTATCTTTCCCTTCCAAACTCTTCCTTCAGTCTGACTTACACATAAATACATCTTTCCTTTCTTTATACTTCCTTAATCGCTATAAACTGTATATCTCAAACACTATCTTTAACATTTGCACCCCTGATCAATGACCCAGTTGACGCAGTGTCACAACATTGCAGTGAGGCTATGTAGGCAAATGTCTACAGTATACTATGTAATATGTAAAGCATGCTACCTGGCCATAATGAAGTTTCCGCACTCACCTCTTTATTTATATGTTCTGTCCAATTACTTTTTACAATTACGTTTACATATTAATATGACATCGATTCTAAATCATAAAATTGATGGTAACGGTATTCCACCTTTATTGTAAATATATCCACTGTATGTGTTTTGGCAATTGCTCCATGTGCTAAAAAGTAATTGTGCGGTAAAATATTTGTACCTATACTTTGACCATATAATATATTGCAGTTACATAAAATAAACTATAATGCTTTTAAGGTTCTGAGTTATGTTTCAAACTTCTTATAGTATGTGATTTGTAAATGTACCTTTATGCACTGGAAACCCATATGATATACAAATGTGGAAAAATATATGTGATTAAGAAGAAATGGTTGCATGTGAGTTAACGGGGTCAGCGTGTGAGATGCCATGTGACCATATGCACTCGAGCTGTCAAAAATCACCAGGACCTCGTCCCAAAACGCATCCAGCCAAATCCAAGCCTGCTTCAGTTTGACTTGGCCGTGAGAATGAGTCTGGAGAGCTTGGAAATCGAGGTGATTCAGGCTGGTAAATCTTTTGTGTTGCCAAGCAGTGTCGTGGTATAGCTAAGGCCGTGTTTTAAGTGTAACGTGTGGAAACAAATCCATTCAATAACGCCTAGAAGAGGTCATACAATATAGCATAGGTTTTATTAGAATTTATTAAAAGAACAATGGAAAATATGTTTTAACTCTTCTCCTGACTTTTCTACTGCAAGAGTGGATAACAACAGACTGCTGGTTCACAGGTTTGTCCAATCACATGCAAAGTATTTTTTGAAAGCACCTGCCCTCTTGAAAAAGTTTGAATGGATAGTTCCCCAGATGGATGTGTCTTAACAGACACAGATATATGGTGTGTCAGGTTAGCCATATCCCAGGAGTCAGAAGAAATTAACTTGCAATGCAGTAAAACCACACTGTCAGATGAAAGGCTAGTTGATTCTATCCTATTACAGGTAAAACATGTAATGTGTACAGTATGTTTGCTGTGTTGATAGAACCGTATATGTCAATATGCATTTTCTACCTCAGTATGTTAAGATGTTTGGGCCTCGGACCACAATGTACTTGAAATGAAGCAGCAACACTTGCAGGATAGATCATCAATGAGTTCTGTAGATGTTTTATTGAAACAGATTGTGCAAGCCAACATTGTATGAGTACCTATAGACTTTTAATTTAATCAGTCAAAACGTTATTTATATAGCATTTGAATATTAGGAACTTCAAACGTATGTTGCCCGTATCTTCCTCAATAAATAGGGGTTTGTCCCAAGTTTTAAGGGTGTGTCTGTCTTAACGTCTAAAAAAAGCCCTTATATAAGACACATAGTCAACAAATTTCACAGTAGACGAGTATTACAGCATACATATATATACAAGTAGTACATAGCAATCAAAGGCAGCCTACCACTGCTAGTAAATGTATCATGAAACAACATATGATTAAAAAAATAATAATTGTTTTCTTTTTTTTTTCTCAGATGGAAAAGCTGCATATAAAGTGGAACCTCCTTTGCTTCGACATTTTATGTGTTGCCAAACAGCACTTGTATAAAATGCATTGTTTCGTGTTTCCTCTTCTTTTGCAGTTTTTAAGTAAATAAGTGTAAACTATACAGTACATCCACCATACCTGCGCTTTATAAATATTCTGGGAGGCCATTATTAATTCATTAGCTTTGTTAGACCATCCCAATTTCTTCCAATCAGTCTGGGAATTCACCTTTCAAATCCGGGACACAGTTAACAAAAAAAAGTAGGCTTACAATCTTGTTTTTAAATTCCAAGACCAAAAGGTGCTTGTGTTCTGAAATTATTCTTGTGATTCCTGTTCTGATTGGTGGGAGGTGGCACAATAATTTCCTGTGTTTTGAAAATCACCACAAATTATTGATGACTCCACTCATGTTAGGTGCCATTAGATTGAAACCTAATGACAGTCACCATCCTGAATGGTTACAATAGAGTTCCCAGAATTAGGTGTAGAGTAAAATACAAGACCCGCATGCTCCTGCAAGGTTCAGCTTTCATGGCCTTGATTCTAAAATCTGGAAGCACTTTCAAAACTGTCAAATTAACAGATTTTTTTTTGTGACAGGATGTGAATCCTTGAAAACAGAGTACAAAAACAAACAAAACTAACAGAAAACAAAACCATAAACATACACTAGTTATTGCTAAGGACCATAGAACCCAAGTATGTCTACCAGGTTGCATTCACATAACCTGTTGTAGAATACTTGCTTTATTAAGAGAGAAACATTTATAAACAACAGTCAATGTGCTCTGTGAGAGTAAGGAGCGCCATAGTCTGTTAATAATCAGTAGTGAAAGAGTGAACACCCTTTAGTGTGGCTATCCAAACAGTCTAAACATTCTGTGTTTTGGATCCAAAAAACCATCAGCTAAATGTATGTATTGATTGATTGTGGCCATGCCACAAATGAGTGGTGAGTAAATTACCATCACACTTCTGAAGCTCCTCTGGCATTTATGTTGTGTGTTTGATGTATTTACAGTGTCCGTGACTGAGGGAAACATTGGGCGTACCAGAGGTTTGCTGTGAGTCATTGGACAGGAGGGAGTCACAGCGATCCATCCATCACTGGCAACAGAGCTATGGAACTTTCCTGGGTCCCAAAAGCGCACCACAAGCACAACCACGGGGAACACATTAAGGAGTCACTTTTAACAACTTGATCAGTGTTGTTGTTGTCCTGGCAGTCTGTCTTCCACGACAGTGACAGTTTAGGACACTGTCTTTTCAAAAAGACCTGTGCCTGATTAAACCATGGTACCCAGCTGCAACAGAAAAGAAGTATTTGCCCTTGTTTGTCCTTAAGGGGGCTTAATGAAGGCTTTAGAGCAGTACTCCCTGGAAACCATGGTGCTACATTATAGTATGAAAAGTGTCACAAACAATGTTGGGCTGGCTAGCACCAGCCATTTAACCCCACAGTCTGGGAGTATACACTCCTTGCTTTGTGTTAGAACATTTTTAAGATCAACAGAAACACCAAAACCCAACCATCAGCAGGTCAACTCTCTCTCTCTACTTTTCCAAACCCCTTTATGCCAAACCAGTGTAACTCCATAGGCCTGAACGTTTGACTGCTTATTGCTTCACTGAGACAGAGGCCTATTGCTTGCTTACTTGCTGTCATTTGCTCATTTGTTCACGATGCGTTCAAACTACCCCTCACTGTATCCATAAAAGTGTGGCACCTCATAGGGATGCACGTTGACAGGCAGGGACGTTCGGATGAAGACTGTAAATGTGATGCATTAGGGATAGTGGGTGTTGCCAGCGATCAACATGTGTGCACAAAGGATATTCATTGACCGGCTGATTTCCTATTCATAATCGCTTTGATCTGATGTCACAAAAGCATGAGGGCTATTTTACCGCTTAGCAACAGGTGTTTTTTTTGCATCAAGCACGGGTAACTTGCACAAGACTTGGCAGCATCATATTTTTATTCCTTCTCATTAAAGTTGAACTTTGGCTGCTAGGGAACCTCCGTGACTTAATATGGATATTGAGCGGTACTCTCCTTTTAAGAAATCATTGGAATTATTGCAACAGCACATCAGTATGTATGAATATGAATATTACAGTGCATATTATCAGCCCATCCTCACTCCAATCTGGGTGTGCGTGTGTGCTTGCATACTATAGCAGGGTTCTTATAACGTTGTGCAATTGAGTGCTAACACGTGCACACGCATTAGTGCACCTGCATGTGAATATGATATGTGTGTGTGTGTGTGTGTAAGTACAACATTTGCATTGTGCCACAGTGTGGCTCAATCCTTTTTCCATGAATGAAATGGCTGCAAACAGCTTGGAGCAGCACCCAGTGCAACGCAGGTGGGGAATATGGGTCATGCCACCAGAGGCAGCAGAGGTTTCCCCACCATTGAGACATCAGGGAAGGTGTGTTAGAGCGGTGGGGGGGGAGGTAAATGGCATGCAACTCTGGTAAGCAAACGCTGCTGATTGAGCACACTCTGCCCCGTCTGATGGAGGCTGGGGTGTGTGCTGCTCTCCCCACCACAGCAGATTAAGGTGTGTAACGGAGCACAAAGAACAGGGTGTGCAGTAGTGATGCGCGGGTCGACCCGTGACCCACGGCTTCCTCGGGTTGACCCGGGAATCGGGTGAGTTCGGGTACGCTATCAGAAAATATTGAGAGTGAGAATGGATCGGATCAATACACGGCAAAAAGGCAGCGTTTCGACCAAGTAATAAACATCTACTGCAACATTGCGTGCCAGCGAGGAATCGCCGATCCTCGCTCTCTCAAACACACGCACGCACTATGGCACAGACCATGCACTAAAGAGGCATGGTCCACTCGTGCCCAGGCTCGTCTGTCAATAAACTTCTGCATCATAACAAACTGTAAAGTTGGTTAGGCGGCCTAAGTAAACTTGGTTTAGACGCGATACTGTCTATAGGCTATGCAATCATGTTAGCGTAGCCTATTGCCAGCAGATAAATGAAACAATGAAATTGGCCTAGTTTAGCTAGGCTACTGCTCGCTTTGCTGTAGCTCACCGTGTCTGAGACATTAGGCATAATACCTTTGGTGGCTCTGAAATAGGCTATTGTCTGTGTATGTCCCTTTGAAACATGCATTCAATTTAGTGCTGGGACGATTAGTCGACGTAACCGACGTCACCGGTTACTAAATACGTCGATTTGCTAAATGTACTGTCGACTCGGACAAATATACTGTACATGCTGAAAACTATAATCTAGTGTTTCTACACTGCCCTGGCTTTGTAATAGGGAACACAAAGTGGTGAAGGCCGCACAACAGTGTGTGTTACCAATGTGGGTGACACAGATTCTGAGGGAGCACCATGGCATCGACTGGATTTCTATATTATCAATAATGTAGTTATCCGATTAATCGGAAAAATAATCGATTAATCGAAAAAATAATCGATAGATTAATCCACCAAAAAAATAATCGTTTGGTACAGGACTAATTCAATTATAAATCGGTATCTCAATTCGCAATTGTTATTGCTATACAGGCTGAAGTTGGCGTGTGCGGGTCGGGTTCGGGTGGCTTATGAATGCATATTTGCATATATGTGGGTTGTAAAAAAACATGCATCACTAGCATGTAGTATGGTGCATTTAACATAGTTTTACACTGTGTATTGTATTGCATATCCATATATGCAGGTGGATTTTGATTTTGGACCAGACCCTGCTACTAAAAAACCTGCTTGATAATGTTAACAGACATTGTGTTCACCCTGGTTGAGGTCATTGCCTTGCTGCCTCCAATTTGAATTGTTTACACACTGTTCTTGTGACTGAATCATGCATCACCAGTAAGCTTTATCTTTCTCTGTGTGTGACACTGATCTAGACCTTATACCAACGAGACCTGGGAGAGGGAGTCTTTGGTGCCTCATCTCAAGATGCCATCATTTTATCCCTTTAAAGGCACGCTACTTAATTTGTTTTCTGGAATATCCCTAGTGGTTGGAAAATGATTGGTATTGATTGTTTAATAAAAAATACAGGAGGCGTTATTCTGGGTGCGCTATACAGTGATTAGGTTGAGGAGAGCAGGACTTCTTTTATTGCCTGCATTGTTGCTTCTAAAGTCCTTTGAGTCTTGTAATAGTGGTGAAGGGCTATACTGACTCAATATACTGATTGAGTCTTGTAATAGTGGTGAAGGGCTATACATTTGACCTTCATGCTGTAGCGTTAATGGAAACAATATCAGCGGTTCCTTTTTCTACACACCACTTGATGATTGGGTTGACTATTGTTAACAATCCATTCAATCTGGAATTAGCCTGCCAGCTTTGATCAAGGTTAACCCAATGTGACAGCAGTTGATATCGTATCCAGGATAATCTTGACAGTTTCCCCCGCTACAAAACGCTCTTATGTGAAGGCTGGTGTTGGGCAGAGGGAGAGACCACCTGGTGACTTTGCAGTGGCTTTTGAGGCTATCTGGATTGATGGACCTTTACTCGGCGCTGTGGCACAGCTCTAACAAACTAAGCATTTAAATACCCCTCTGCAGTGTTTCAGAACTAGTATAATGTGTGTGTGTGTGTGTGTGTGTGTGACTATGTACAGTACCGTATCAGTGGGGATTGCCTATGAGCTGTTGCCTTAGGGGACATTAGATAGGTGTTGATGAGCAAGTGTGTGTGTGTGTGTGTGTCTCGTTTTGATACCGTTCATCTTTTTTGCCTCGAGTATGAGGGGAATAAATAAAGCCCCAGCCCACCCCTCTCTCTCGCTCTTTTGCTCTCTTGCTCTCTCGCTCTCTCTCTCGTAAGGCCTGCCAGGATAATATCTCACTTCAAAGAGCTACAGGCTGATGTGAAGTGACAACACAGTGGCCCTGTCCCTGCAGATGGGAACCCACAGTCTTGGGACAGACACTCTGCTCCCAGCCTATCTGACACTGGACAGAGGATCTGTGTGTGTGTGTGTGTGTGTGTGTGTGTGTGTGTTCATGCGTGTGTGCGTGTCTTGTCAAGCAATAGGAAGAAGAGTTGGTCAAACGCAACGAGTGGATTATTTAGCAGAGCCACTGGGCTGACTGAGTCACACAGGTTTGGATCCATCTGATCAAGCTCTAGCGCTAGCTCTCCTCTCCTGTTCCTGTCCCGTGCAGTCGTGTTAAAGTAAGCACACATAGCTATGTTATCAATAACAAATGGGAAGTAAATGGGTTTCAAACCGTGCATGTAGCACAAGATATTTGCGTGGCCCACCCTTTGTTTAGGTCCTCATCGCGGCTTTAAAACCCCCTTGAGCTAACAGTTGTTTGCAAATTTCCTATTGGTCCGTCTGTCTGTCCATCCGTCCACCTCTCTGGTAACCTCCCTGCTCAGACGGTGACCTCTGTCTTGCTGTTGGTGGGCAGCCCCTTGTGTTTGTGGTGCACGTGGGGCGAATGGACGTAGGCCAGCGGCTGAGAGAGCGGCTGGGAGAAGAGCTCCGGGAGCGTCTCAATGCTAAACTGGCGCTTGTTGGAGTAGGCGTAGCGCCGGCTGTTCTGCTGGTGGACAACCTGGTGTTGGGGCTGGTGTGGGTGTTGGTGTGGGTGTTGGTGTGTGTGCTGGTGTAGGTGTGGGTGCTGGTGTAGGAGTTGGGTCTGAGCCTGGGCCAGATTATGCTGACTCTGCAAGCCCAAGTGGGTTGCCGGATGCTGGACGTGGCTCTTACTCGGGTCCCAGGCTTTGAAGGCCGAGCTGGAGGTCAGAGGGTGCGCATTGGTCTTGGAGATCTTGGGCTTGGGGATCTGGGAGGCGTTGATGGTTATAGCCAGTGGGGCGTGGATGTCTGGAGGAGGGAGGAACGGCTTGTCCTTCGGATGGAAGGCGATTGGCTGGAAAGTGGGCGGGGACTGGTGGTGGGCGTAGTCGACCATTGGATAGCTCTTGTAGTAGTCTCTGGCTGCAGTGTCTGGACAGAGACAATGACATGATACATCATACAAACATGGCCGCCAGCTGCAATGTGTAGCTTGTCATTGTAGCTCAGGTTGGCGACACATTAGCTAAGTGGTAAGGGAACCATGTACAAGCAGCATGGGCAATAAGAATGCGTATTATATTTAGTGTTGCCTATTGTCTCTGTCTATTCTCCAATTGCTGCAAATGTATAGGAATAAATCGTTATTAGTACTATTCATATTAGTATTGTTATAATTACAATATTCAGTCAAATATCAATGAAAAAAATAAATATGTGACATTTGTTAAGTAAAAAAAGTGTTAAGTGTGTACAGTAACATTGATAGTTTTTCCAAAGTGTTCATGAGTGATAGCCTTATTGTAATTGTTACACTGTTGTGGGGTAGTGTGTGCACATATGTGTGTGAGAGACACATCACTGGCCTTAGCCAGATGCTTGTAGCATTGTCAGACAATGGTGCATTTGTAGCACAACCCTTTATATGCATTCGGTAGCAAGGCAGACAAATCCTCATAGGTGTGTGCTTAGGCAACAGCATGTGTATTGACTTGAGCAGTAAGGAAACCGTGAAAGAGGAAGCTACACAGCTAAATGTATTCGAACTACAAACGAGAACAAGAAAGATAAAGAAGCGTTGGGAAAGCAGTACACAGTCCTGTGGGCAGTAAAAATAGAGTAGGTTTCGGGTGTCGGGTTGGATTAGCGTATAGCTTCCTGAGCGGCGCTCAGCTCGGCTGTGAGGTCAGTACCGCCAATGCTAACCCCCCCCCCCCCCCCCTCCCGCTGCCCCCCTGAAGACACTAACAACCTTGTTTATTTAGCCCTGATTTAGCCCTCCTTTTCCTTGAGAGGAGCACAAAGAGAAACAGCATCCCTCTGTTCCCTTTATTCATTATTCAAAGTGTCCTTAGGGACATAAAGACGTGATGTGATGGAGCAGCATATTGGTTTCTACATTAAAGGTGGAGTCAGCAATGCTGGAGAAAAATCGGTGATATTTGAACTTTGAACTTTAAAAAACACATTTCAATGTCACAGGTTGCTCTCTCAGAAGCTCCACCCTCAAAAAGGACACACATTTCCAAGGCTGAGATCGTGTTGTGTGGTGCGGTGTGCACCACTTTGTTTGTGTTCTTATTTGCAGAGCCAGGGCCGCGTAGAAACACCAGATTATTGAGTTCAGTACACAAACAGAGCAGGCAGCTAGCGGACCGTGAGGAGATATTCACTGAATTTGACACAAAGTCTATTATTATCATCACTGACACCTTAAACGCTCTGTAATGTGTTTGGATTATTTTGTCCACTGCTCATTTGAAAGAGGCCTGCTGGCATGTCTGTGAGATTTAGGCCATTTGGATTTAGATTCAGCCAGGCTTGGTGGACCAATCCCACAATGCACCTGACCTCAGCACTATATATCACGCCCCTGGACATCAATTACAGCTTTTTGATGAATCTGCTGCAAGACAATGTTGTCTTCAGTGATCCACTTTGTCCTTCAGAATGATGGAATAGTGTTCTCCCATCATGTAGCCTACTGTAGAATCCTATAGTGTTGTAGACTGTAGCCAGTCAAAGAAATAATACTGTATTCATACATTTCAATCTCTAAAGGAATATTGCGGTTTGAAGGAGTTAACTATAGAACCCAGAGCCAATGAATGTTCCCTCGTTTCCAACATGAAGGAGAAACAACGTGAGCGATCCAATCCACGTCTTTCAACTGCCGAAGCAGTTTTTCACATGGAGTCTTTGTGCTTCTATAACATTATAATGACGGGAGTGAATGGAGGAACTCTTCAGCTTTGTTTCATGTTACCAAGTTTGGCAAACAGGCACACGATTAGCCTGTGTGTTTGTGTGTGCACATACAGTGCACATGTGAACAACCATTGACTGTATGTCTGCGTATTCTTGTGTGTACCACATGGAATCGGGAGCAAAGAATGGGCATGAACCAATTTGACAGTCAGCAGTATTGGCAGTACAGGGGAACTCTCAGGACCATCAATGTATTCAATGAATACCCCAAATAAAATGTAGTATAGCCTAAAAAATATTATGTATATATTATTGATCTGACTTGAAAAATAAAAAATAAACCAACAGAGCTACTGAAAGAGAGACCTTTCAGTAAGCAGCAGACTGCTATCTGACACTAAACGGTTTTAAGCTACATTACATGAAGGCAATTGGGGTGAAAATGAACCAATCACATGTATTCTTGTGATAGGCTACTACTGTCTGAGCAACGCGGAGTACCTTCTACGTTCCAAGTGAATAGGTGCATATTTGACATGATAGTTGCCATTAGCCAATCACAGCTATGGGATGGGGATGGGACTTTCTGTAAGAATTTCAACATCAATCGACTAATAGAGAATACCCAACCACGCGATTCATGCTGACTATGAGTGACCTGCGTGACTACTGTAGCTTTACTGTATGAGCTTCCTTGCCTGCATGCCACTATCTTTACAGTAAGTGAAATTTGATCTACAGTACCATGGGACACAAAGAGAAAACGTAAAAAAAAAGTCAAAGAGAAGAATTATGAAACGATTGATATTCACATAATTTCAGGGGAGCTATTGTGAAGCCAAGATGAAAGTGGCGCCACCCAGTACTAATAGCGAGGTAACAATATTAATCTTGTTGTCAGCATGGCATTTTTATATTAAGAGGTATTTTGAGCATCATGATGACTTTGACGCTGACACCATACTGTACATTGACGATGGATTTCGATCTTCTCAACTCGGAGTTCCATTCCCATGGCAACTCTAAACACATTGTTGTGGCAGACTGGAGATTGATATGAAATATGTGCATGAAACGGATTGCAGAGTTTTTAAGGCCCAGTGTTGAGGGTCATGGTTCGCTACTGATTGGCAGGTATAATAATTGGTGAATTTGGTGTATTTAAATTGTATTATTGAGAAAAAAAGAACATAACTGATTTGGATTAGGCGATACTTTAGCTGTTCCCATCAGAACACAATGGATGACTTTAGAATCTCAGAGAACACATTTATGACTAGGCATTTCTTTTCCCAATTCTCTATGTAACTGGATGCTATAAAAGGAAAACACAAGCATGTGTGTGTGTGTGTGTGTTGGGGGTGGATATGTGTGTGTTATGAAGGAATGAACGTGAGATAAATGTGCACGGACACATGCGCACACACACACGCACACACATGCACACACTCACACACACACACACACACACACACACACACACACACACACACACACACACACTGCACAGGAAGAGTAAAGCGGGGCATATGTGTTGCCTGCAGGGGCAGTAGGCAGCAGCCTCCATAGTGACGACATTACGAGTCCTGGCAGTCTGTTTCATAACATTTCCCCCGTCATACTGTAGCTTTCTCCTCTCCCTCTGTTCTTCTCTCTCACGTTCAGTCCCACGGTGCTCACAATGGGCGTATATGCAGCATGGAGCGCTTCCACAGCGTGGTATTACATAATAAATACAATACAAAATTAAATGAAATAACATGCTGTCAGTCAGCGTCAGCCGTGACTCAAAACCTACCAAAAAAGATTTCCAATGTAATGTATTTGTACAATGTTAACTCCCGACCACCCCTGATGTTTCTTATTTATTTGACCATTATAAAGAATTCGTCCCAAGATGTAACATCCGGAGACCACCTCTCATTGGCCTGTGTGCAGACACCCGCCCACATCACCATGTCACAATGGCCTCCTGACTCCATGACTTTAAAATTTTGCTTTAGGCTACTCAGGGCAGTGGATGAAGTCATTAAGCAGCCAACAAATCTTCTCAGCACGTCTACACCGTGTGGTCTTCATCTTGCTTGGTTGACTCCTGCCATTGCTTCCCCTATCTGCAAACTAACGTGCTAACTCATTCACCTGTTTTTCAGAGGTGGAGAATTTTCACCACTTTACATCGCAGTTTTCATACATAATAACTCTCTCAATATGCATCTCCTCCCATGTGTTTGTGTGAAACTCCCAATCTCACCTCAACCCTCCCATGAATGCGTATAGGAAAGTTAAACTTCCTGCAACCTTCCTGCATACCTTTTTAGCCATGTGCGCTCTGTTCACACTGTACATACAATACCATGTTTTCAGACGCAAATTGTGATGAAATAGAGCCTAAAGCGGTAGTGTATTCACATTCACAAGGAGTCAAGTTACAGTCCTTTAACTGACTCCCTCTCTTTTCCCTGTCGCTCTATAGTAAGTCATTCATTCTACAGTATCCTAACCAAACGCCGGTCTCACTGTGTTGTCTCTCAACATGGTCTTTCTCGTTGCCCCTATACTTCTCTATATCATTCTACTGTACCCTACTGTTTATGTAATCTGCAGCAATGCCATTGATTGGTGTGGTATATCATTCAGCGTCTTAAATGCTACAGTTAGTCAAGGATGCTACAGTATAGTTATTAACCATCTCTCAGGTCACTCCCTTAACACGATTAGATGTGAAGACAGTGAGTGAACATGAGCTGCTATCCACTGTAACATGGTATGACCTCAGTATACTGTTACCTGGCACAGTCTAGCCTGGTGAGTCCTTTGACTTTGTCCCCATAGTCAGCATGGTGGCGGATGGCATGATGGAGAGCCAGCATGCATGTAAGAGCATCACTGGCAAGGTCACATAGCAGCTCAGTACATAACATTAAGCTCATTGCTTAAAGCAGAGGTGTCAAATACAGGTCCTGGGGACCCACCGTCCTTGCATGTTTTAGATAGTCTCCCTGACACACCTGAATTCATGGGTCGTCAGGCTTCTGTAGAGCTTTGTCTTGCACTAGTGTTTCCCTGTGTTCTCTGGCTGCATCCGAACACTGTGTTCCGAAGATGGACTACTCAAAGCGCACAGCCTACTTCACCCTGTGCGTTCTTACCATGTTTCATGCAGTTTATGTAAACATGGATAACCCAGTGAAAAATATGACTTCATTGTCAAAGTTGAAATTGAAATAAAATAAATGTATATAACAATCACAAAAGAAATGCTTTTAGAGTTAGAGTTTAGAGGCTTAAGTATGCAAGAAAGGAAGCATTGAAGCACCTTTCCATAGCAATAATATAATTTGAACAGCTCTTATCATGGCTCCGACCTACAGTAGATCATTCTGGGTCATTCACACAGTTAAGAAGGTTCCCAATCGAAAAAGACAATTCACCCTATATGGCATTGAGGGAAAGTTTTTTTAAAATTTGAGTTCAAATATCTAATATCCAGCATCGATGACTTCACCTTTAAATAAGAAGTTAGTCTGAGTGAAATAGCAAATTTGGCGGCAGATCTGTAAAGTGGTAAATTTACAGTATAGGAGTTTTGTACCTTGTTTATAATTTTTATGTGGAAATGCTTGACAGATGATGCTTATAAATGAGAAAGCTAAACTATAAACTAACAACAGAGAGAGGACACATTAGTATTCATCATAATGTGTTGAATAATAGTTTAAATATAATTCAGCATGAATACAGTATGACTCAGCTTGTGTACACGGTGCGTGTGTTTGTGTGTGTGTGTGTGTGTGTGTGTGCGTGTGTGTGTGCAATCACAGAATGTGTGTGGGCCATTAGAAACGTGCCAACCTGCAATGCCAGGGGAACTGTCTCCAAACAGGCAGTCATTGCAGTGTGTGTGCGTGTGCACATGCGTGCGTGTGCAAGAGAGATTCCATTATGTGTAACATCACACTATGTTCACAGTATGTTCTGTACCTCAACAATCACAACATACTTTGGGTGCCATCCATTCTCATAAAGCGCGTGTCCAATATGAATGAAACAGGCGGTGTCAGAGACAAACGGCATGGCTACACAGCTATAGGAGCCTGTGACTATATACTGGACTTCACTGTGCATCTGCTGGTTCCTATTTTAGAGCAGTGTCCTCTCAGCCAGCGAGGGGGAGCTGGTCCTCTCCACTGTTATCTGCTCGCGTTCCTTTAATAAAGCCTCTGAACTCTTTAATGTGTTCCCAGTGCTTTAAATATCTTTCCCTGCTTCTGTTGGCTGTCAAGCGTAACACGCACGCAAACAGAATGGCATACATGTATACGGCCCTTTCAATCGCTCCGTATGGAAGGACAAACGGCCACCTTATGATTTCACACGTCTCCTTAGCTTTTGTCTGTCTCTCCTGGGCGTCGGTGATATTTACATGGGGAGAGGGAAGACGGCTTGAGAATGAGTTAAGGGAGTCTGGATGCCATTCTGCCTCAGCCACCATTGTCCAGCCATCCATTGAAAGACAGTCCCTCGTGCGCGCACGCCTGTGTGTGTGTGTGTGTGTGTGTGTGTGTGTGTGCGTGTGTGTGTGCGCGTGTGTGCGCGCGCGTGTGTGTGCGTGTGTGTGTGTGTGTGTACCTCCTGAGAGAGGAATGGGATGAGTTGAGCACAGATCACGTTCAGCCGCTTGGCTATCTCCGTCTGGGGGAGGGGGGGAGATACAGTCACTTTGATGAGCACACACACACACACACACACACACACAGACACACACACACACACACACAGACACACACACACACACACAGACACGCACACACACACACACAGACACACACACACACACAGACACGCACACACACAGACACACACAC